>JAKUCM010002930.1:0-30211 GCA_023374145.1 Lepidium sativum
CAAAGCGGTTAAAAAAATAAAATGTCGAAATGAAATTCGTTGGATTTGAACACTTGGAGATATCGATTGGCAAAGAAATTTATAATAAAATTATTTAAAGATTAAGATTTATCGGTAATATTCTATCAGTTGAATAGTATAATTAGAAAAAAATTAGTAAATTTATCTAATATAAACAACAATGGTTTTCTAACACCTATAAATAAATCCAAACATGCATTTAAGAAGTTGTTTTCTAATATTCGTTTCACCCACTAGTTTTAAACAAAAATATTAATTGATAACAAAATAAACATATCATAATTGACCTTACTAATACTATCGGTGAGAGCCGATATGTTATGATCAAATTCATGGGATTGTATTTGGAAGATGCAAACGGAGCATCCACTGACAATAATGGTGGCCCAAACGTTTTGTTTATTTTTGATATATTTCCAGATATTTTTAGTTTTTCTAAGAGTTGAAAAGTTATAAGTCTGATAGATTTTTATCAACTACAATTAGTGCCATAATTTATGGAAAAAATTACTCAAACCATCTCTCACTTTATCTTACTATAAATGAACTAACATTATCAGAAATATATATATTTTTTTAAACAACTCTTCAAACGGCAACACTTTATTTTAGTTGTATATACGTTAGCCAATATAGTCGTGAGATAGTAATATAGCAAAAAAAATTTAGAAAAACGATAATATATTACCTAAATTCGAACCTTCCTCACTATATAACCAAAGTTAAAACAATGATTATACGTTATCTAAGTTTAAACTTTTATAAACAAAAGTTGTATAAATCTTCTGTAATAAAAAATGAGATTTACTTTGAGAAATTAACTACCCAAACCAAACACAGTCTCCCAAATTAGATTTTCCCCACTAGTTGGGTCACACTATGTATTATTTTTGTCTTTACCAAATTTTGTTTGCTTATTTTAATAATACAAAAACAATTGTGGTCCATCAATGTTCCCCTTCTCTTTTGCCATCTAATTCAAACAAACCCTTCCTAAAGATCTTCCAATATAATTTTTATTTTATTTTAACTAACCTCTTTGTATATGAATTGAGTGGTAAATGTTACATTGATTCACATAACTTTGGAAATCGAATTATGTAGCCTTTTTATGATACTTTAAAACCTAATGCATGCTATGTTTTGCGTTATAATAATTGCAATCATTTAATTCACACAGAGAAGAGAGAACGTTAAATGAAATTTCATTTTTGTAGCTATTGTATGACACTCCGGAACTTAAAACATATTCTTGCAATCATATATGACCAAATTTAGGTCAAAGATATGGTCACATACATGATTGACCCTAACATTTAAAACATTATATCCATGGATATAATGCATCTCTATCATATCAGTATAATATATGAATTATCTATATATACATATAGGGAGTTGTTACAAGATACTCAAATTTGATTGTACATGTCAATAATGAACTGTCTTATAGACCTCACATGATTTTCATTTTCTCCCTTCGAATACTCCACATGCAAACAATTCACAATCTTCGCTATCTTGAGAACAATTTTATCATTCAATTGAATGATGTTCTAGTGGAAATGATGTTTTGCATAATGAAGAACTGATCGAAATACATACTTATAGTTGGTATTTAGAAGAATCACAAAATTTTGGGACCGTCATGATCTGGCTTAATTAGTAAGGTCTATACGACGTTGACGCCTAACATTTTAGGGCATTGACGACCCGCGGTAAAACGTTTATTTTGATTATTTTAGTGCTATCCAGAGAAACGTTTTTGATAAATGTCAACTAGATATTCATATCTACAGTTTTTCAATTTCCATTTCAGAAAGTCGTATAGGTGTAAATTTATGAGTTTGTGTAACTCATCGGTTTTAAGGAGATCTGGTGGTATATACAGAAATGTTTAAAATAATTGATTTCGTCGTCTATATCACCAAAATGCACTTATTTTTTGGTCATTTTCTCAAAACGAACTTCAGGGTTAAGCGTGTGCTTATGGTAGAATAGTTAAAGGATATATAATCTTTCGGAAAATGATTATCGGAACAGTGAGTGAAGACAAAACACACAAAAATATCGTACGTTACAATTTGTTTTTTTGATATCTTTCAGTACAGATTTCGAAACTAAAGATGTTCAATCAAGAATAAAAGTAGAAGATAACATGATAGGCCAAATAAAGTGGACATCCTTAGTTTTTTGCGTTAATGCATGTACGTGTAGTGGAAGAGTACAATCACTAAGTCATTATGAATCATCAAAGTTGACAAAATGATAGAAGACTATGTAAGATTAGGTCTTCAACATCACGAAATCAATATGTATATATATATGTCTGCAATGTAAGCCTTTTTATTCAGTTTCTTAAAATTTAGTCACAGTCAGAAGTGCTTGTTCCTGTATAACGCACATATACACACACATATTTTATTTATTGAGAAGGTAAATATGTGCTTCTAAAGGTAAACATTCATATACGGCATGAAGATGGTCGGGTAAAATGGCATGCGTAGTGGTACATACATATAGATGTTGTGCATGTGTGAAAGTGAAATAGATATTGATTGGAATTAAAAACAAAAGTGAGTGATTTTGGAAATATATGTCAGTGAATAGAGAACGCATATACAAATGTCGGATGTTCATAGGACAAAATACTCACAGTTCTACAGTACTGTACTCTTGTCTCTCACCACCTCTCTTTCATGCTCAACAAGATGGGTAACATCATTATATATACACTCATGAGTATACTCGTTAACATTGGCTTGTCAGTGAAATTGGTCGTGTAGCTAGTGTCGGTAGCTTACTAATAGCCAATGACTCGACAATGTCTTTGCCCTTTAGTTTATTTGGTACAGCAAATGATAGATGAGTGACATTTAATATGGTCTGATTGAATACTAACATCATAGTGAGTGATACACACTATCCATCAAAAGAATATGTAATCTACATAAACTAGGAGATTGTGGTCCAGTGATATTAAGACCAAAAACCTAAGTTTTCTTAGTTATTCGTCTTTCGAATTTGAATCCTACTAAAAACAATCTTTTTTTGGTTGAGTCAATTTGTATCTAGACTTCATTTTGGGTGGTTTACATGGTCGAACAATATTTAACAAACGATATTTAGCAAGCTCTTTAATTCTCTAAAATCATTCATTTGTAAGATATCAAAAAAGTGCAAGTCTCATTGAAAACGTATGAAACAAAAATAAGATGGCAACCGTAACATTACATTTTGAGTAAAATTTTCAAAAATAATCATAGTTGAATTAACAAGTTTTGATTAATAATTCAAATCCTGAATTCCAAAAGATATTATGTGAGTTACATTCAATAGCTCGATCTCAGTATGACACGACATCCTTCACGAGGTACTGTTGTTTTGTGGGCGTTTCGTAGAAGGATTTAGAACATTTTTCTATTTTAGGTTGGTTTTGTTTTCCGATGGTTTGGACAGCTTGTGTATGGGAACCGTAGGAATCCAAAAAAAACCTATTAGCACTTCAATCTAAAGTCGAAGAAATTATGTTGGTGATAACATATCTACTATTTTTGTATGTGCTAAAGGTCGAGATAGTGACAAACTGTGAAGATTTCATTAAGATGTTGACTACCCTTAAAAATTGGCTAGTTTTCCTTTATGTTAGTAAAGACTTCACCAAATTGTAAAGTAGTTTTACATAATTCTCTCTTTATATCATTCTTTGTTTGTTAAATCACAAAACGAATTCTTTCGTCTAATTTTTTTAAAGAAATATGTTCGTAATTTTTCCCATATAAACATTCATTCACTTGAGTGTATTTTAATAAATTAATTCAGAAGATGAAAAAAAAAAATTCATCCAAATCTACCATGAATAATTCCGCCAAACTCCATGAATATTAGATATATATATATATATATATATATATATATATATATATATATATGATAAATTGCCATTTAACGTTAGAGAGTCAGAGGGAAAAAAAAGGAAAAAAAAACGTTAAGAGTCCAGAAGGCGACAGAGCAAAAGGGTAAACTAGTAAATTAACAAAAATACCGAAAAAGCCCCCACTCAAACCTTGCAGTTACTCTTGGCAGGTAATGGGAGAGAGGACCGGTTGGTTACATTTTTGAATTTCAATGTTTTCTTTTTTCCTAAATACAAAAATTAGCCTTTGCCTACAATGAAAGCAGAAATCTCTCAGCCGTTAGCGAATCCATCAATGGCTTACGGTGACTCAGAAGATGCAATAAACGCTGCGGTTGAGGCAGAGCTCGCAGAGTTCGCGACGAAAGGTGACTCCAAGGATGGTGAAAAAAGCAAAGTGAAAGGACCTTGGTCATCGGACCAAGATGCGGTTCTTACTAGGCGTGTCGGCAAGTTAGGGCCGAGAAATTGGAATTTGATCTCTCGTGGAATTCCTGGTCGGTCTGGGAAATCGTGTCGGTTGCGATGGTGTAATCAGCTCGATCCTTGTCTTAAAAGGAAACCTTTCACTGGTAAGTTGTTCTCTATCCTCATTGGTAACTCTTGTTGATGCCAGATTCCTGTGTTGGTGTTTCGAATAGTCTGGATTTTTCTCTGTTATGTGACTTATGGAGCTAAGTAGGTTTTGATTTCTCTTTATCTCGGTTTATTTTTAGCTTGAGTGATGTATTATCAACTTAGGATCTTTGTGAATATGATTCATAAGAAATGTTCAGCTGAGACTATGATTCTGCTGTTCTCTAAGCTTACGAAGTAGTTGGTGACTTGAAATTAACTTTCAATTCGAAGAAACAATGTTTTCAGAATCAGATTCTTTTGTACATGAAGATTGTTTAGGCTTTTGCATTCTCTTGGATCAAATTTGTTGTTGATGAGTACTGTCTGACTTCTGTGTTTTACATTTTGTTTGATGCTGTTTGAAACTGACATTACTGCAGCTGAGGAGGATCAGATGATAATGTCTGCACATGTGGTTTATGGGAACAAATGGGCTGTGATTGCAAAACTCTTACCTGGAAGAACAGATAATGCCATCAAAAACCACTGGAATTCAGCACTTAGACGTAAACCAGCAGATCTATCAAAGAATCAACAATGGATATCTAACACAGAAACATATCAGATGCATCCATCAAAGGTCAGAAAGATATCAAATGCCTCCACCCGAGATGAAATCAAGCCATTTAGGCCTCCTGTATTAAACGATGACAAAATGGATGATGAATCAATAGAACTCGAACCTCCTCGAGAACAAAAGTGTAAACCTTTTGTCTATCGCCCAGTGGCTCGACTAGGGGCTTTCACTATCCATAAGCCTGGCTATATGAACGATCATTTCGTTCCATGTGAGGGACCTTTAGTTAATGCTTCAGGATCCGATTCATTGGCTGGTAAATATCTTCAGTCTCTTTGTTATGAACCTATCATTCCTTCCAAATGTGGTCATGATTGCTGCAACAATCAAGACATCAAAACATTATCATCATCATTTAACTCGGTGTTGGGTCCAGAATTTGTGGATTATGAGGAACAATCTTCTGCAGAGTTAGATAAAGAGTTGATGTCTATATCAACTGAGCTTAACAATATTGCTTGGATAAGAAGTGGAATCAACAACAGTAAAGATAGTGAACAGAGTTTGAAGGCTAATAATAAATTTCAACTTCAGTATTGTCACGCAAAATTTACAGGAATGGTGAACAATAATTTATCAAGTTAGCTTATGAGACAAAATTTAATGCTAATTTAGGAACTAAAACATTCATTCAATGATGATTCTATGCTTACAAAATCATAAATGATTTAAATTTTACATAATTGTAATTTTTGAAGGGAATAAAAACATTTTTACTACTGAATTTCTCTGCAGTTTTAGTTTTGTATTGATGATTAAAGAAAAATAATTCTACGTTATTTTTGACGTTGTAATAAAATTCAAATTTTGTTTGCAATTTGAATATATTGTAATGCTCCTTTTGATTGTGAATGGGCTATGTGGAAAAATATGATTCAGATTTTTGAACTGTCAAAACTGGTTGAAACCAAACCAACGTGGGCCGTTATCAGCCCTTGAAAGGCCCACTAAAATAAGACCTCGGCCATAAAAACTATAGAATTAGTCATTCTAACAATTTATTTAGATTTTTCAAAGTGGAAAATAACACAAGTTCAAATTGATTATTTCATTTAACATAATTCTTTTTTTCTGTTTTACATTTAGCACAAGGCATCTCTATTCATTGGTTTGTTACAAATATGAAGAAAAATATATAAAAGCTGGAAAAGAATAATTTAGCATAAAAAATCAAAATTAGTACGAGGCAAGTCCCACTTACCATTTTTCTAGTTCCGTCACTGATCCAATCTATAAATAAAAATTTTCAAAGTTTAAGTAGAACAAATACGATTTTTTGAAATTAAATATAAATAGAGAAAAAAATAAAAGTGACATTCAATCACTTGATCAAAATATATTTTTCATTATATGTTTTAGATTTATTTTATTAAAAATGGTAAGTATAAAAAAGAAGTTTAGGATCTCTAATCCATAGTTTGGTTGGTCTAAACAATTCTCTTACAAAACTTTTGTCTCTAGGTCTACTACGCTTAATTGATGTTTAGAGAAAAACTAGGGTCATGCCTTAGAGATATGGATGCTAGGTCCCATATTAAGCTATCTCCTAAATTATTGGTTCTTAGTAAAGGTCTTGCTTTAATTTTTCTGTAATTTAAAAATATTTAGATTCTTCAGACTATTTCTCCGTTTGTAATTATAGTTTCATAGTTGAAATTAGCATATTGGAAAATAAAAACATTATCCAAATATTTGCTTAGAAAGGAATCAAAAATTATCCTATGAATGAGATAACGAAGATTGATAATAGCTTTTGCTTTACTCACACTGCTGCTATATTTATGGATACCTTGTCGTCCTCTGAGAGACAATAATGGTCGAATAATAATTACATATTTCGAAAATAATCAACAATCATGACCTACCAAAACATAATAATAAGCTTCCACCGTCATTTAGACTTAGAGGTATGGCTATATTTTACTTCTACATTCATTTTTAGTGATTTTGATTTGTATCATTTGGTTAATGTTCAAATGCGCACTCTTAATCATGCATCCCAAAAATATAATTAATAGATTATACATGCGTGGCTACAATTTCCTTGGAATGATTTTGCATGTAAAGTTAATAATGATAATATTCTGAAGTAAAAGAATTCTTATCCAATCGTAATCACAGCATCAAATAAAAATAACAGTTAATCTATATAGTTAAGATAAACTTATATTCGAGTATAAATATGTGAGTGAGGTTTATTCATAGACCAATATAAAAATCACAGTCTATAGATTGAATTAAGGTTTAAAACAAGTTTGACTGAGTCAAAATTGGATTCACAACTCCGAGACAAAAACACATGTTTCACTCTTTTGTCTTTAGATTCTTGGAGCTTCTCTTCTTTTTGTTTCTTTCTCGATTCTCTCTTTGAGATGGTTTGAGGCTAAATAATAATAATAATACTATTGGACTGTAGCAAATAAAAGCAGATATTATGGTTCGGTGTTGAATAACAAATTGTGATTATCGTTGCCTCTATGCGGATTGTGTGCAACAATCAACGCTATATCGTGACAAATAAACATAATTCTAAACGACTACATATCGTTCATTTTCTAATTTTTTTGGTTAACAACAGATAATATTGGAAATAATTAACCGATCCGCCGAGGACAGGTGACCCAGTAGTGTGATCACTTTACAAATTACCAAGGCACCAGGGATCGAACCCCCTACCTGCAAGAGTAGGAATGAGATTTAAAAACCAGTAGGCTAGTTGACAAAAAAAAAAAAAATGACCAATCCAATAACTAAATTTCTAAACGTAGATAGAGAGACTTGATCTCTAATTATACAAATAAATTATCTTAAATGGACTTACCGCCGGTCACTAACTAATAGCCATTTACAATTCTTTTTCTATCTAAATCGACAAAAACTAATTCATAATCTAAACTCATCTTTAAACTTTTTTACTCATATTTAATAATTAGAATTAAACTCTAGTCATTGGAAACATATTTCAAACTGAAATAAGCTTCAGAACAATAATACATCATTTTAAAATTATACATTTTACTTTTGGTCGGTGCCTTCCTTCAATGCTTTCAACTATGTTGAATTTGGCACTATTTATAATGAGTTTTAGGTGATGTTGAAAAACACAATGTTCATGAACATTGTGTGACTGATGTTATATTATTCTGTAACTAGATCTGTTATTACAGAATAGTTTAATATTTTTTCCAAAATAGTATATATACTTATGGACATGAATTTTTTACAGTAATTCATAACAATTTCTTTGATTGATTCAATGTATTTAATCATAACTGTAACGTCCATAAATTCAAGCCACAAATGAAATCTGTAATTCTAACGTTCACGATTTATAAATGTGTTTTACGTGATTTTGAAGAAATATTCAATATATATACGTGTTTGACTGGTTTAGAAATAACAAATCTATTTACAGACTGTAACGTTTCTCAAATTAGAATATAGTATAATAATTTTATATTTCCAAAAAATATAATAAATATATATATAGAGGTTTTGTTCGTTTGCTGGTCGCTCGCGACTGCGACCAGCGACCGCGACCAAAACATATTTGTTTTGTAATCGTTGGTCGCTGGCGACTGCGACCGCAACCAGCAAACGAACAAGGCCAGAGTCAATAAAATTTCTTTATTCTTATGGATCCAAAAAAAAATGTAGTCAATTGTTAAAGAAAACTTTTTTGCTGTAATTTAGAATTACGTTGATTTTTAAGAATATTTTTAAAAGGAGTTATTATGTTATCTATATTTTTCTTCCATTTCTACAAATAATAATTAATTTTTAATAAAAATATTAAATACGTTCTATTATGTAAAAATAGTTTCTATAATTTACTCAATGCATCTAATCGCAATTGTAACGTTCAAATATTTTGACCACAAATCTTTAATTCTAACGTTCACTATTCATAAATGTGTTTTACTTGATATATAAAATCACGATATTCAAAGTGTTTACATTTTTATCTTATTTGGATACAACAAATCTACTTATGAATTGTAATACTTCAGAACAAAATAATTATACATACACATATATATTTTTGTCAACATAATTTATATATACTTACAGATAGAAAATGTATTTTGCGGTCATTTGCTTAAAAGAACAAATTACTGTCATTTGGGTTTACGTTAAATTTTATGAACAAAAAATTGATATATTTTTTTAACAATTTTACAAATTAGAATTAATCGTTTTATTTAAAATAATGGGATATGTTACTCGGTAAAAAGAAGATTCTATGATTAATTAAATGTATCTAACTATAATTATAACGTCCAAAAACTAAGGCTACGAGTGAAGTCTGAAATTCTAATATTGACTATTTATAAATGTGTTTTACGTGGTCTTGAAAATTACAGTGTTCAATGTATATACATTTTAACTGATATAGAAATAACAAATCTATTTGCGGTTTGTAACGTCTGTCAAAATTAAAATATAGTATAGTAATTTAATTATTTTTCTAAAATATATAGATCCAAAAAAATTTGTTGTAGTCACATGTTAACAAGAAAAATATTATTATAATTTGGGTTTACAGTAATTTATATGAATATTCAAAAAAGTCTTGCATTATTAATACTAGGTGAGTGCCCGCGCTACGCGGCGAGATCCTTTTTTTAATTTATGTCATTTTGTTGCAATTTTTTTTTTTTTTTGGAGAACTATGAGAGGTTTATTACGGAAAGAGAAACAAATGTTTTAAATATTGATGAACAATATTTCGGCTGAATATTTTGTCAACATTCGAGACTACTTTGATGAATATTGGCCATGTTGAAGTGGTTGAACTTGTTCTTCTTGGTTCCTTTCTGTACAATATAGAAACACTGAAATTACAGCATTGAAGTCTTACATACATCAATATGGGTATTTATTGTATATGAAATTACTTGTGGCATGATAGTGAAGATTGTTGAAAATCTCTTTGTATACGACATTTTTAATGGCTGATTTGTTTTCTTTTTGTGTGGTGGCACTCCAAATTCGTAGCCCTTCTTTCGATGTGACGCGAGATAAAACAACATAGAGTTGGCCATGACTGAATACATGCTTGGGTAGATAGATACTCATATTTTGTAAACTTTGGCCTTGACTTTTGTTTATTGCCATTGCATAACAAACTCTAATAGGGAATTTTCTTCTTCGCATTTTGTATGGACAATTTGTATTTGTCGTTGTCATGATGATCCTTGGTATAAGCACCTTTTTCTTGACATTGGTGCCGGTTAGCACCTCTACTTCAAGTACCTTTTCACCTAAACGAGTAACAAGCAGTCTAGTCCCGTTGCATAAATCTTGCTTTTGGTTTATGTTTCTTAACAATATGATTGGGGCATATTGTTTCAAAGGTAGGTGATGATTTGGTAATCTTGAACACTTGACTGCATTTAGGTACTCTGTAGTGTATACAAGGTTAACTCCATCAAGGTCATCATCATCAGCGATACTGTCAGCACTAAGATACTCTTTCATGTCACCTCCAACTTTTGCTAAGAAGAAATCATTTAGCTTATCAATTGTTTCATTCCTTGGTGTTAGGATGGCACGACCTCGCAGATATACACAGTTTTGGAAAGAGTTTTCGAGATTTGGGAATGTTGCTTCCTGCATTTCTCTCATTGAGTTTTCTCCTTTTTCCAAGAGTAATGTGTCTTCGATCTCTATGTAGTAATTTTCTAGAGAAGCTTCGTTCAGAGTATTGACACTTTTAGCCTCGCCATTCCCAACTTGTAAAATCCATGCAGCAAAGTTTTTTTCGTCTTGCTTCATTCTCATGTTTTTGGTAAGAGTGGCAACGTAACAACTTTGCTAAATGTAAGATCTATTAAGTGTTGCGAGAATTGTATCTTGTCTGCTTCCTTGTGAGATGACTGGTAATATTTGTCTGAAATCTCCACCTAACAAAATTGTCTTTCCCCTAAATAGTTTTGCTTCTGCATCTGGGTCGGTAAAACTCATGATATCTCTTAATGTGCGATCTAATGCTTCAAAAGTGTGACGATGTGCCATTGGTGCTTCATCCCATATGATTAGATCTACTGTATCAGCCAATTCTGCGAGCATTGTTCTTGGTTTGATATCACACATTGAGTCTTCATGGAGATCTATTGGTATTTTAAATCGAGAATGAGCAGTTCTTCCTCCTAGTAGAACTGTTGGGCTATACCTGAAGTTGCAACAGGGATGACTATACGTTTTTCGGATCGGAGTTTGGAAATTATTGTCCTATAAATATAGGGTTTTCCAGTACCACCTGGGCCATTAACGAAAAATAGTCTTCCTTTGCAGTTGATGATTGAATCCATGACTGCTTCGTTAACGGAAAGTTGCTCTTCATTTAGGTTGGACAACAATTGAATGTGGTTAGCTCTTTCTTCATCTTTATTGTAACTTAACTCATCCCGTACCATTGAGTACAATTGAATGTTGATGATCTGTAATCTTGTAGTGAGAATAGCTGGGGACAACCTCAAAGTTGTTAAGTATATAAATGTTGCCTTCTTCGAGCTGGTTTTTGAATTTCTCCATGCGACGGTGGTAGATGGACCATTGCATTACGGTTTCCTGAATATGTATGGATAAGCGAAAAGGATGTGTAAAGTACTGAACATCGATGGGAATGACTTTTGTACATTAAGTACATTAGTTGAAACATAGAAAACTATATTAGCACATTTTATGTTAAAAGAAAACGTTAAGCAGGTAGAGCACATAATTACTTTGATTTTTGTTGTAGGTAAGAACTATTGGTAGAGTTTTATGTTAGTGGAGATGTTGGTTACATCCTTTTTATCAAAATTAAACCCATAATAGACGACTTTCATACCTTTTCATCCAATAGTAAGAAATCAAGGCTGATGAGAGCTCCGTTCTGTTTGGGGTTTCGTGCCTCCCATATACGTAAAATGCGGACCATGACATGCTGCATTGTTTTCCCCACAACAAGTTCAGTGAGAGGTATGTTTTTTTGGAATGAGAGCAGAGGAATTTGGTGTTTGAGAAGCCATATGATAGTAATTTAGGATGAATTACTGGAATAGAACAAGTTGTTGTCATGTACGATTATATAGATATGAGTTGGGAGAGTTGAGTAGTCACTGGATGTTTTAATTGTGTGTTCATAGTAATTAAGGTATGTGTTAATTATTTTCTTGTAGTTGTAAGTGTAGGAAGAGAAACAATTAAACGTTATACTTTCTTATTTGTACAAAGGTGAATGGATTAACAGAATTCAATACATTTCAACCTTAACATTGAAACTTTTGGGATTCCAAATGAAATTTATTGTGTTTTTACCTTAAATTTAATTATAAGAATGACTCCATAGTAATAAGAGAGAAATGTATATAGTGATTTAAGTTAATAGTGGAAGTGAGTTAATGTCTTTTAATGTAGAATAATTGAATTATTGTATTGTTAATGTCTCGTGAAGAGTATTGGTTACTTGAAGGTTAAGTAGTGTTGACAACTCATCATTTTTAAGTTTCAACATCACGTATCTTTTTAAGTAAAGTAACCAATGGAATTATTTTATATATCCAAGTCATCTAATACTTAAGACTATGTTCAATGATTTTTGTATACATCACCCAAATTCAGAACAAGGCGATACAATAGACCATCGTTGAAGGAGAAAAAGAAAGATAATTAGACTGTGACTAAACATGTGTTGTAAAGTACTCCAGCCATCTGAAACAAAGGTAAAACTGAACTGAAACCTCTACTTATATGAACTTATTTGTAACAGAACATAAAAACGTGACATCTGTTTGAACACAAAGCATAATTATTGTTGATAATAGAAGAGATAATACAAAATGACCCGATTTAGTTACAAACATTAGTAAAACTTTGTGATTGAAAAACAAGATCGTATTAAACATCACAGTAGCAGACTTCAGATATGCTTTGTGATATAACAGTACATGACAACCTCTACATATAAATAAGACAGAACGACCATACATATCAATGGTTTCAAAAGAGACATAAGAGTAAAAACATATCAGCTGACATGTGTTGGAAATTCCTGTAGGTTATGGACAAAGTTGTGGTTGTGATTCCTGGTGCGTCAGGCTGCTCACGTTCACAGGCATGGGAGTTTCTGGTTTCAAAGAATGTGATGGCACAATGCATTTTTATTGTGAAAGCCATGTCTGTCGAGGAACTAAAGCAGTATCTGGAGAAAGAGTCTAAAGTAGACATGGAAGGAAGTGTTACAAAGGTGAATAACGGCTGCAACAGATTCATGAAGAGTAATGTTTGAAGGTTAAGTAGTAGAGAGGGAAGTTAGTTTTTGATGAGTTGGATTAATCAAGCAATTTAATTGGTGTTTTTTAGATGATGTGTCATGCTGATGTGTCAGCACCAGAAGAGACAACCCTGCTTTTATATATATAATTATCTAGCAGCAATTCACAAATAATTAATTTTAATTCTTTTTTATATGTTATGCTCGGTAAAAAACGAATTCTATGATTGATTCTACGTATCTAATTATAACGGTAACATCGCAAAATGGTTTTTAGCCTAGTGGTAGGCGGTAAGTCTACATAAGGTAGCTCATTTATATAATTAGAGATCGAGTCTCCCCACCTACATTATGTAGGAATTTGAATATTAAGTCGGCCAATTGTACCCCAATATAATTTGCCGTTTACAAAAAAAAATTATAGGTGTAACATCCACAAATTCAAACCACAGGTAAAATTTGTAATTCTAACATTCACGACTTATAAATGTGTTTTACGTGTTTGACTGATTTAGAAATAACAAATCTATTTACAGAATGTAACGTTCTCAAATTAGAATATAGTATACTGATTTAATATTTTTCTAATATATATATACGGCCAAAAAAATTATATATACCTTTGGATCCGAAAAAAAATTTGTAGTCTATTGCTATAAAAAAAATTTACTGTTATCTGGGTGTATATGAACTTTTAAGAATATTTTTGAAAAAATCTTATATTGTTGATTTTTTTTGCGATCTACAAATAACAATTACTTTTTTATTTAAAAAGATTAGATACGTTATATTTGTTCAAAGTGGTTTCTATAATTTATTTAATGCATCTAAGCACAAATTTTTTTACGTTTAGTATTTATAAATATGTTTTACGTTATATTGATTTAGATACAAACAAATCTACATACATATGTAATGTCTCTCAAAACCGGAAAATAATATAATAAATTAATATTTCAAAGAAAATTATACATACATGCACTTTTTGAAACACACCACATACATGTATCTATACCTTCTTTGTCAACAGAAGTAACTTATGCTTGAGAGAGAGAGAGATTTTTTTGCAGTCACTTGTTTAAAAAATAGTGTAGATAAACTAAAAAGTAGATTCTCTAGTTTGTAAAAAAGAAAACTAAAATCTAAAATTTGAATAGTAAGTTACTACAAAAATATATATATTAAGTGAGTCTTTGAAAGTCAAAAACCAAAAACTGTTTTCAAAATATTATTCTTTAAAAAGCAAAAAGAATAACGTATTGCTAATTTTACTATTAATATCCTGAAACTGAACAATAAAACATAAAGATGTCAAAATGAAGATAAACTTAAATGGGACCTGTATTGTATATAATTCATTATAATCTATTATATTATTGAATTTTTCTCAACTATGTTATCTATTGTATGAATTATATACAATTCAGGGATTAAAAAATAAAAAGTGTTCGTATTTTAAAAGTCTGTGCATTGCTCACTGCTTCACGCCTACGCAACCTTCGATTTCTTTTTTTTTTTTTTTTTTTTTTGCAAGATCTTCTTTTTCTCTTTCTTTTTAGCTTTTTACATGTTTCCATGTCATAATGCTTCTTTAATTTCTCAAAATATCACGTATCCTACACATTTTGATTTTATCCCAATAATCGAAGTACAATAAATAGTTCATTGAAATTGCAAACAACTGTTCTTTTTCAAAAAATTTCAACGATTAGACAGAAGCCGAAACTCGGTCCTATCACAACACATACGAAGAACTAAGTATAAAAGAAATGAACTTAATTAATAAAAAATAATAATAAATCCGCTATATCACTATTATTACAACCCCATTAGATCTTTCCAAAAATAGCAGAAAACACCAGTAAGTAACACAAAATAACAAATCCCACCCTGATAAATAATAACCACTCTCTTCCCTTAAACCATCCAAGGTCAACAAAAAAATTACAGAGAGCTTTAAGTTTTAGTTTTGACTAAAAAAATTACACATAAATATAACAAACTTATAATAATATCTCCTAATTTTTTCATTATTCTTATTATCCCATATCTTTATTTCTACTAATCATATCATAACATGACAACTTCAATTATAACCCCTATTAAAATCAAACCTCACTTCTAAAATCTAAAGGACGCTCCTTTCAGACAAAACAGTTTAAGAACTTCCACTATCATTAATACATCCAATCCTGAGGAAGACGTCTCTCTTGAGTTAAACAACTACCACCAACTGCTCTTAAATTCCCTTGACGACCAAGTAGTCTACTTCTTGCCAACATGCACTCTGCAAATCATTTATGCAGTGAACATGTTAGATTTGGCTCATAAAGCTCTGTTTTTTCTGAACTCAATGATAGTTATGTGTAATTACCGTAATCAAATTGGCCAAGTCTTGGAGCAGGAACATTGTTGAACTCATCGAAGCTGTGATTGTGATGATTCACTTTCGGTGCTGTGTTGTTGACTGTAACAGAGAAGCAAATGAGAAAGTTAGAAACTTTAGTAATACCCATCAAGATTCCAGTCAAAAGGCTGAATTTTTAGAAAACGAACCTGGTTTTTTCATGGAATCTGAAGTTGGGAATCTCCGGGGAAGAAAGACTCCGGTACCGGCAGAAGGACGTTTCAGGGGAGTTCCGGCAAGTTGTGGAGCAGCCCATGACGGGTTTGATAAAACATTCTTGTGATTCCTCATGTATCTTGGATTTGGAATCTGAAATGCGACTTCTTCATTCATTACCCTCTTAGGGTAATGATGATGGTTCTCTGAGAGTCTGATTTGTGATTGAGAAGAACAGAGTATCAACTGGTCAATGAGACGTTGCTGTTGGAGATATTTTTCAGCGTTTTGACGACGAAGAAGAGATTCAGGAGTTTGAAGAGGAAGATGAACAGGCTCGAAATTTCCTAGTTTGAGTCTAGCTACTTCTCCAGCAGCAGCAGAAATCACATCCCAAGCATTGTCTCTACGGAAAGAAGCTGTTGTAGAAGCCTGTGGAGATAGAATCACTGGACTTCTACTTCCAGAGTTTGAAAAGCTTCCGAGTCCACTCAGTGTAGATTGTGGAGAAGTTGCTGCAACTTCACGTTTCTCCTGAAGAACATTAATCGATTAAATCAGTAAACCGTAGATCAAAAAGCGTAGATTTTTAAGAGACATGTGAGTGAATTTTCTTCAAACCTCTGATTTGGTGTTGAAAGAAGGAGGAGGAATACGGTGAGTTGAAGGAGCGAGTCGGCGAGTTAACCCAGCGAGAAAGTCTTCTTCATCATCACTACTTTCGTCTTCTGTTTCAGTTGAGTCACCAGGAGAAGTGAAACCAGGAGAGAAAGCAGAAGATTCAAACTCGTAAGGAAACTCGTTTGGAAAACCGAGTCGAGTAGGAGTTAACTCGGAAGAAGGAAGTTTCTCCATGTTAGGATTAGGAAGTTCGATGGAGATATGAGGAGGAAGAAGGCGAGACATTGGAAAATGAGAGAGAGAGAGTCTGAAAATCTAAGTGAGAAGGGAGATGGAAGAATGTTGAAGACATTGCTGCTTTTATTAAGGTTTTAGGGTTTCTATAAGACAGCTCAAAAGCACTTTAATTTCGTTTCTGCTTTAAAAAAAAAATTATCCGTAATTAATGCGTGATGGACGAAATTACCAGTAGTCGTGGATCGTGGTAAGAAAAATAAAATAAATTTAATTTCAAATATAAATCAGTCGTGGATCATGGTAGAAAAAGAAAAAATAATTTAGTTTCAAATATAAAGCATTATAATAATAATCCAAACCTATTTTTAATGATATAAAATAAGATATTAATGCGGTAATAAAGTATGGGCATGAAAAATACAGGTGGAACCCACTTAATCCCAAAAACAACTTGTCACTATAACCGCTTAAATGTGTTCCATGTACTTTTTAATTAACTCTAATTAATATCTCTGTCTTAATTTCTTTTTTAATTTTTTTTTAACCAGCAAAAAAATCTCAGTCTTTGAATAATCTTAAAAAATCATATATGTGGGCTAAATAAAAAAAGTATATCGAACAACACTTCATAATTACGCCTTCTTCTCTTTTCTTCATGCAAATCCGTCTCATCATTTGCACTTTCATATATTTTCTCTACTTTACTGCTTAATTAAATACTACTACTAGTCAATTAATTTTCTCTAATTTGAAGGATAAAGATAAAATAAAGGTCACACTCGGTTCAGAGGTTAAACCAGAGATTTGTTGTCTGTTCGGTTTTTTCTGGTAACCATTGAAAAACTCTATTTTGTAGGGTTTATAATTATTTTAAATTAAAAAATATTCTGAATCATATAAATCTCGTGACCACTCAGAAAATTTTGAATAAAGGTGACGTGGCAGATTTAATCAGTCATCCGTCACTCTCCTTCCATCTGCCGTAACGGATTAAAACATTCCGTCAGATTTGACGAACAAGCCGTGATAACTGCCGTTAACTACGGATTCGACACCGTTTCATTAACTCTATTGGATAGTATAATATAATATAATTTTCCCGCCTTGAGATTTTTTTTTAGTGAAGGAAAAAAAAGTTGGAAGTGGGGTCCAGCTTTTACCTGCTGAAAAGGACAGCACCGTTAAGTCAAAAGAGCGGGAACAGATCTTCTCTTCTTTTTTTTCTTGTTGTTACTTTTTATTTAAGTTTATTCTTATAATATAATAAAAATAATGGTTTCTTGCTTCCAATTAATAATATAATGTTTTACGCCAAAAATTGTGCCCTATTGTTGGCTTCTCTTGTCTCCGGAGTCTACTCTATATTGTCGTCGATAACTTAATATTAAAAAAAAACTATTATGCACTCACAAACAATATTCTATTGTTAATGCTGTTTAATCTGTTAAAACTTAAATCCAGAGATAAAGCTTTGTAACAACAGCAAAAGGAAAAAAAAGTTGAGTGTGAGGTGGAATCCAATTTTTTTTCCCGTAATTTACGATGAGATTTATCAGATTTGGAATATAAAACAAACAATTATGGGTAATGTATGTGTGTTCTTTTAACAAAAAAAATATATTTGTTATAAGGAGTTTATGTCAATGGGTAAGGAATAAACTTATGTAGATATGAATCTATGTTTTTGGTATATTTGAATATATGAAAATAAAGATTTATACTATTCCAAGAAAATAGTTCAACTTTCTCTTAAAAATTTAGAAATTCTAAATTAAAAAAAATATATACATATGTACGGTTGATTAAAAAAGAAACTGGATCAAACAAATACTAAAAAACAAAATTAAGGAGTAATGAAAAAGATAATGGGCAAAAAGTGAGAAACACGCGCGAGGAAGGGAGAGTGAGGAAGAAAATAAGAGAAAGTGGGTTGTGTCTGCCAGCAAATGCTTTACAGAAGCTGTCTGTCTCTCTGCCTTCATTCCACAAAACATTAGAAACAAAATATTAATATTATTCTTATTAAATTATTTGTAATTAAATAAATAAGAATATAGTAGTAGATGAATGGTTGGGACAATTTACCCTATCCGAATTTTAAACAAGCTGATATGTAAGAATTACAAAAAAAAAAAAAAAAAAAAGTGGAGTGGACTAATAATATGAAAGAAAAAACAACAAAATCTGCAAATGTCATTTCGAATTTCCCGCCGAAAGTTCATAGAGTGACTCAGTGACAAGTAGATATCAACCGTCCATTTCAAATCTATAGTCTATACTTATGTCATAAGTAAGTCTATGTCCTTATTACGTGTTACATAATACAAAATAATTTTGTGTATTATCTTGTAGAACTTGTTGATACAAGTTAAATTGAAGTAAATAATCTTGACTTTTGTTCTTGTTTGTTTTATTTATCGTTTTCTTGATGATATATAATGACTTTTGTTGTTTTATTTCCTGTTTTTAAATTTTGAATTCAAAATATTATTCTTTAGAATAATATAACTAAGAATTATAAAATTATAATTTTAGACTATATATCTAAAACATAAATCATAAATGATATATGTTTTGATTGGTAAAATTTTATAATGGCCTAATGGTAAAAATAAAATAAATTGCAAAAGAAAAATTGTATAACAAAAACTTGCAGAATATATGTTGTACAATAAATTTTGGTAGAATCATATAGTGATCGGATAACTTTGACTGAATAACATGATATAACTTTTACATAATTAATTTGAACAAGTTTAGAGGGAGACAAATTAATCATAAACTTCTCACTTTCCTTTTTAAAGTTATAACTTAAACTTTGGATCTCTTGAACTTCAAGTTATATCTTTTTACACTGCTTTTAAAAAATACCTTGTATTTTCAAATAATTTTATTATATTAGAGGAGAACTTCTTGTTATACAAATTTCAATTATGTATATATATCAAATATAAAAAGCTTACTACGTGAAAAAATGATATCAGCAATCGCTTTTGCCATGATCGCAAATTCTATAAATTATCTACGATCCAGTTTCCACTAGATCTAATGACGATGGAAGACCTAAAAGCAACTTTAAACTTTTCCAATGATACAACAACATTACTTAAACAAAACTGAAATCACCCAAAGCTTTATTCCCTAACAACATCTCCAATCTTAGCTTTGATTTTTTTTGTTAATTTGGAGGTACGAACCGATGCCCAACTGAACTACGGGGAATCAATACTAGTGATCAGATTAACTTCAGATTTTCTAACGAAACTTTTTAATTTTATTTTTATCTGTCCAAATGATAACAATTTAATTTCAGGCGAAAATCAATTTTGTAACCGATAGATTTACATTTTGTACCTAAACTAATATGTACCACCAAACTATCATTCTTGGTCAAGCCAATAATATACCAAATTTTTTGTCTCATATTTGTGTTTTAGTTACCTTAATCGTTTTGCTAAAGTCGTTTATAATACTCGTGTGAACGCTAATCTTAATTAAAATTTACAAATTCTATACACAAAACATGATTCCATCTTTGTCTATCCAAATAACTATAACTTCAAACTCATAATTAATAGATTTACATCTAGCCCCAAAATCAATCTCTATCATTGGCTACCAACGCTTGGTTTCCTAGCTTTGATTACTAAAACTGTAATGTGATGATTCAAATATCCGGTTTAAAAGACTCTCCGTTAAGTATATCAATTTCCGGTTTGATGGAATTGATTTAATCAGCTGCAGTATCCAATTCATTGAAGATCCGATTCAAGTGTGCTCAACAGTTCTCAACGGCTCCTGCTTGTTTCTGTTGAAGGTGTTACACGATTAGTTTTCTGTTACTTATATTTGGGTTTTCTTCACAGTTAATGTACTGGTTTTTACTTCTTCTTCTTCTTCTTCTTCAGTTTTTGTAATCTGAAAATCACCATTGTTGTTGCAGAGAGTTTTTCTCTGAAACAAGTATTGATAATAGTGGATTGTTGGATATAATCCAGCCCCAGATGTAGGCTAGTCACACCGACTAGTTGAACTGGGTTATCAATTGTTCTTGTTCTTGTGTTCTTTCATTTTAATTCGTCTTCGAAGGTTCTGTTTTTGTGAAACGATTCTGCAATTCATAGTGTATTGAAAGTTACAATTGGTATCAGAGCTATGGCGAAACCGAAATCAAAGACAAAGATCGAACTTTTTGATGGTAATTATGACTTCTCTCTTTGGAAGATTCGAGTTCAAGCTCACCTCGATATTCTTGGTTTGAAGAATGTGATTACCGATTTCTCGTTAACAAAGACAATATCAAGTGATACGAAATCTGAAAGTAGTAGTGGTGAATCTTCATCAAAAGAAGTTCCCGATCCAGAGAAAATTGAACAATCAGAGCAAGCCATAAATCAAATCATCTCTCATGTTGGTGATACAGTACTACGCAAGATCAATCATTGTGAAACAACTGCTGATATGTGGTCCCTTTTGAACAAATTGTATTTGGAAAAATCTCTTCCAAATCGAGTGTATCTGCAGCTGAAGTTCTATTCTTTCAAGATAAATGAATCTAAATCGATTGATGAAAACGTTAATGAGGTTTTGAAGATCCTTGCAGAATTGGGAAATCTTGAAATTTTTGTACCAGAAGAGGTACAAGCAATTATCTTAATGAATTATTTACCTTATGGTTACGATCAATTAAAGCATACTCTGAAATATGGCAACAAGAGTTTATCTCTGCAAGATGTTGTGTTCTCTACAAAATCACTTGAAAGAGAAATGGCAGAACATAAGGTTTTAGACAAACGATCTTCATCAACTCTTTATACAAGTGAGAGAGGTAGATCTCCACCAAGATCACAAACAGGAAAAAATAAAGTGAAGCACAAGGTGAAGCAGGTGTGATTACAGACAGTTTGATTCTTTCAGAAGTCTTAGCAGTGAATGATCAATATGTTGAAGATGTATGGGTCATAGATTCAGGATGTACATCCCACATGACTGCAAGAAGAGACTGGTTCTGTAGTTTTCAAGAAGGATACTTAACCACAATCCTGCTGGGTGATAACAGAGTTATAAAGTCTTATGGCATCGGTTCTATCAAAATCAAAGCCAAATGTGGATCAATTAGTATCCTTAACAATGTGAAGTATGTTCCTGATCTCAGAAGAAATATTATTTCAGCAAGTACTTTGGATAGATTGGGCTATGATCATTCAGGTGGAAATGGGAAAGTAAGATACTTCAAAGGCAACAAAACAGCATTGTGCGGAAATCTGTTTAATGGCCTATACATTCTTGATGGACATACAATTGAAAATGAAGCCTGCAATGTTAAAGAACAAGATAAGAAAACTGCTTTGTGGCACAGTCGTTTGGGTCATTTGAGTATCAACAGCTTGAAAATTCTTGTTCAAAAGGGTTTAATCGACAAAAAGGAAATCAATGAGTTTAGATTTCTGTGAACACTGCATTATGGGTAAAGCCAAGAAGTTGAGCTTCAATATTGGAAAACATCAATCAGTTGATGTTCTGAGCTACATTCATACAGATCTTTGGGGTTCACAAAACACCACTCCATCAAAATCAGGTTACAAATACTTTCTTTCTCTCATTGATGATAAATCAAGGAAAGTTTGGGTCTGTTTTCTGAAGTCTAAAGATGAGACATTTAGCAAGTTTTGTGAATGGAAAAAATTGGTTGAAAATCAAACTGATAAAAATGTGAAGTGTTTACGATCTGATAATGGTCTTGAATTTTGTAATACAAAGTTTGATGAATACTGTAAGACTCATGGAATTGAAAGACACAGAACGTGTGTGTATACACCTCAGCAGAATGGGGTTGGTGAGAGAATGAATCGTACACTGATGGAGAAGGTAAGGTGTTTACTAAATGAATCAGGCCTTGATGAAAGTTTCTGGGCTGAAGCTACTGCAACAGCAGCATACATTGTGAATAGATCTCCTTCATCTTCTATTGATCACAATGTACCAGAAGAACTATGGTTGAACAGAAAACCAGGTTATAAACACCTAAGGAAGTTTGGTTATGTGGCTTATGTACTTCATGATCAAGGGAAACTGAAGCCTAGAGCTTTAAAGGGAGTATTCCTCGGATATCCATCAGGTACTAAAGGCTACAAAATCTGGCTATTGGAAGAAGAAAAATGTATCATAAGTCGGAATGCTACATTTAATGAGGATTTGTGTTTCAAAGACTTAAAGAAGAATGGATCAGAAGGTCAAAATGATTCTAGAAACCTCACACAGTAAGTACTGAAGTTGAATTCCATGTTAAAGAAAATAATCGTCAAGGGGGAGTTAAAACAATGAGCTCTGCATCTGGTCATACAACTGAAGATGAAGAAGGAAATGCAGGAAATACTGCAAGAGAATCTGAAATTGATTTGTCAGATTATCAACTGACAAGAGATCGAACAAGAAGAGAAATAAAAGCTCCTAGGAGACTTCAAGACTATGCTCAATTATTGATAGAGAATAGTACTCAATTTGCAATGACCTTGATAAATTGAGTCATTATTAGTTCAGACGAGCCTCAATGTTATCATGATGCTTTGAAAGACAACAACTGTAATGAATGGAATAAAGCTATGGGTGATGAAATGGATTCACTACTCAAAAGTGGAACATGGGATTATGTTGATAGACCAAAAGATAGACATGTTATCAGCTGCAGGTGGTTAGACAAAATTAAACCTAGAATTCCAGGTGTTGAACCAGAGAGGTACAAAGCCAGATTAGTTGCAAGAGGTTTTACTCAAAAGGAGGGTATAGATTTTCAAGAGATATTTGCTCCAGTGGTAAAGCATGTTTCCATTCACATCCTTATGTCCGCAGTTGTTTATAAGGATTTGGAATTAGAAAAATGGACGTTAAAACTGCTTTCTTGCATGGTGATATAGAAGAAGAACTGTATATGGAACAACCAGAGGGTTTTGATTTAACTGAAGGAAATGACAAGGTATGTCCTCTAATGAAAGCCCTTTATGGTTTGAAATAGGCTCCAAGACAATGGAACATATGTTTTGATCGGTTCATGAAAGAAGAAGGCTTTATTCGAAGTGATCAAGATAAATGTGTATATGTGAAAGAGGTGAGTGATGATGAATATCTTTATCTCCTCTTATATGTTGATGACATTTTAATAGCAGCAAAAGAAATGAATGTGATCAATGTTTTGAAAAGAAGATTAAGTCAAGAGTTCGAGATGAAATACATGGGAGCTGCTAGTAGAATTATTGGAATTGACATTACTCGAGATAGAATCAAAGGTACTCTATGTCTAGATCAATTAAAATATCTTGAGAAGGTCCTGAAAAGGTTCAATATGTTAGATGCTAAAGCCGCAAATACACCAATTGGATCACATTTTAAGCTGTCTGCAATTAAAGTGTTGTTGGCAGTGTGATGTCTGCAATGCTAGGCTCTCGACCTAATCTTGCTTATGGTATTAGTTTGGTGAGCAGGTTTATGAGTAAACCAGGGGAGATTCATTGGGAAGCAATTAAATGGTTGCTTAGGTATATTAAAGGATCAAAAGATTTGAAGTTGGTGTACACAAAAGAAAAGAATTTTGATATTTGTGGCTACTGTGACTCCGATTTTGCAGGGGATCTTGATAGAAGAAGATTAACATCAGGCTATGTCTTTACAGTAGGAGGAACCACGGTCAGTTGGAAATCATCCCTTCAACAGATTGTAGCTCTATCAACCACTGAGGCATAATTTGTGGCTCTAATTGAAGCTGTAAAAGAGGCTAAATGGATACAAGGTCTGTTGGAAGACTTCAAACTTCACGCAAAGGAAACCAAGATCTGGTGTGACTCTCAATCTGCAATTTGTCTCTCGAAGAATAATGTGTATCATGAACGTTCAAAGCATATGGCTGTTAAGAGATCATTTCTGAGAGATGTAATTGAAGATGGTGAAATTGACATTTTGAAGATTCACACTTCTAGAAATCTAGCAGATATACTCACTAAATGCTTAGCTGTAAGTAAGTTTGATTCAGCTTTAAAACTATTAAAGCTGACCAAGCTACAATGAGGTCTATGACTTCATTTCTGTTGGAGGTTCGATCCAAGGAAAGGCAATTCACTTGCTCTTCAGGTTGCTATTTGATTCAAGGGAGAGATTGTAATGTGATGACTCAAATATCCGGTTTAAAAGAGTCTCGGTTAAGTATATCAATTTTCGGTTTGATGGAATTGATTTGATCAGCTGCATTATCCAATTCATTGAAGATCCGATTCAAGTGTGCTCAACAGTTCTCAACGGCTCTTGCTTGTTTCTGTTGAAGGCGTTACACGATTAGTTTTCTGTTACTTATATTTTGGTTTTCTTCATAGTTAATGTACTGGTTTTTATTTCTTCTTCTTCTTCAATTTTTGTAATCTGAAAATCACCATTGTTGTTGCAGAGAGTTTTTCTCTGAAACAAGTTTTGATAGTAGTGGATTGCTGGATTTAATCCAACCCCAGATATAGGCTAGTCACACCGACTAGTTGAACTGGGTTATCAATTATTTTTGTTTTTGTGTTCTTTCATTTTAATTCGTCTTCGAAAGTTCTGTTTTTGCGAAACGATTATGCAATTCATAGTGTATTGAAAGTTACAAAAACATATCAACATTATAAACCTCAAACTTAATCTCCAATCCTAGTAATGCATAAAAACAAAAGATAAAAACAAAGATTCTTTGAGTTTAGAAACTCTCAAAGCAAAGGGACTGGCCCAAAAACTTCTTCCAATCACATGCAAAAGGAATAATTTCTTTGATGGTTCACTCGGTTTTGCAATTCTAAAGCACGTGCGACGCCAACTGTTTATCAATAAAGCAAGTATGGTTTACACCGTTACGCACGAGCGTGACACATGCGACACATTGGAAATTCTATGCTAAGCAAGTAAGTAAGCATTAACAACACTAATTGAACATTAATGGTCAAAGCCTCGGTAACATAAATCTTCGGAAGTGTCTCTTTGTTTTCTTCATTAAGTTCCTTACTAATAACTGGTTTTCTTGGGTGTTTATATTTGCATGTCACGCATCTCTATTGTTAAAATCAGTTATGAAATGTTTAATCCTAGTTGATTAGATCTGTTTTCCTTGGTTTGTCATAAGAATAGCAAAAAAGTTTATCTTTTAATTCCACGGAATTTAATTGAACATAATAAATTTTTATAAGAGGTTTCTAAATAAGAATAATATTTTTTAATGAGAGTCTTTTGAGAGCATTTCATTGTGTTAAATTTGATTTTTTTTTTAATATAACTAGTCCTAAACACAATACTCGTAATCGAAACAAAATTGATCCGTAAAAAGAAATTAAACCCAAGAAAATATCTTAATGATTCCTAAATTTATACACCAATAAAATTGAACCCAAATATGAATCAAAATCGAATCAAGAACAAAATGATACCAATATATTTTATTATATTTAGGAGTTTTCAGATTTATTTTTATTAATTTTCAGTAATTTTAAATTTTTATGAAAAATAAAAATATATATGTGTATATATTTATCCGAACCAAACACTATATTTATTCCAACAAAATCCGACCTAAAATATAAAAAATACTCGAACATATCTTAATTTACTCAAACTAAAAATTCGAAAACTGAAACCCAAAAAATAGCCGATCGAACCCGAATGCCCGTGCCTTAATATAATAACTATGAAATATGAGTTCTTGCACTAATGTTACATAATCATTTGTGTTTATGATTATTGGACGATAAAGGTTCAAAGTTAATTAATAGACAAAGTCGTTGTAGTATAGTGGTAAGTATTCCCGCCTGTCACGCGGGTGACCCGGGTTCGATCTCCGGCAACGGCGATTTGTTTTGTATATTAAAAAGCCTTTTCTATTTAGGCCCAATAGTCTACATATTGGGCCGTTTTATATTCTGATATCTTTTGATGTTTCGCTGGAATTGACTATTGTGATTCCTCTTCTGTTCATCTCTTTTCTCAAAATTACATCACTTCCTTTGAATCAGTAGGTCTAATCACTCACCAATCAATCTCCTCAAATTGTTAACGACGAATCGAATTATCTTATCTTTTTCGTATAAATTTATATCGCAGGAAGCAAAAGTTCGATAATACAAATATATACAGAGACTTTTTGGACATCCATTACTCTCGTTATAAAGATACTTGTCTAAATTGCTGCATTTGTCGAAACATAAAGAACCAACATGTACTTTTCAAGTCCATATATATAAACATTGATTCCATTTCATACAATACGATACTCTTTTTTTTTCAATGCTTTTCAATAGACACATATATACATCTACACACAGACACACTTTTACGTTACTTCTTTAGTATATTTTTTCAAATAGTAAAACATTTGTAGGTAAATTTGTATACATCGATCACCCATACTCACTTAATAAGGTTCCTGCAAAATGATAACAAACCAAAATAAAAATGTATCAGATATATTACTAATTGAAAATCTTGTGGGTTGAAGTATTAATCGTGTTAATATATATACAAAACAACCTGTAATTTATACAAGTATGTATTAATCATGAAATATTCACTTTTAGTACTGATTTACCTTCACACTTTAGCATTATCGCGCATCATCAACTAGGATTGATAGTTAGTAATAAAGCGATCCTGCATATTTTGAGTATCTATGACTATGAGTTCCTCATACAGAGATATATAAATTAATGACAAATCATGTAACATAATATATTATATATCACAAAATGAAACTATATTATATAATGATATTTGTAGTTTTACCTTTCCACCAGTTCCCTCTTGAAGCTTCATTGGAATCGCCATCCTCTCCATCTTTCTTATACTGGACATCTCACAATGAGCTAGTTTAGTAGAGTCAATGTAAACTACATAGATATATATCTTATCTCTTGTACTATTGATATGGAGATGCAACACAAAGTTATATATAGTTTTTGATCATGAAAGTAACTAGGGACACTTACAGGATCTGGATCAGTTGTTGAGGAAGAGGAATAGTTGTCTTGACCTCCATAGTAAATGGATGAGCTCAAGTTGCATGGTGGTTGTGTAATTTCTTCATTTTGATGACTCTTTCTCTCCCTATATCTGCTCCTTTCTCCTCTTTCATCTGTTAACAATTATTCAGATATCTCACTTTGAAATAACTAATCCTCAAGGTGAAGTTCATTATACATTCTTTAATTGTTAGTTTTATGTCTAGATAAACAAATTTTTTTTAACAAAACTGTTCACTAGATATATAAGTAAGCCGTAAACTCACTTAGAATCCCCAAATTTGTAGGTTGATATGTGGCAGCTTCATTTCGACTGGTCAAGTTCGCTTGCATCCCCTTAAATTGAGAACAAAGCAAAAATCGATGAATACTATGTATATATTAATGAATATATATGTATAGATTGATACGTGAAGATGTTATATATTGATTCATACCGTTGAGGGTGGTGGGAAAATGGATTGGAACAATCCTGTTGTTGATGAAGATGGCGAAGAGGAGACTCTTGGACCAAAAAGATGATCCAAAGATGAAGAAGAGGACGATGAAGAGGAAGACTTTTTCTTGTCCATGTGTGTGTACTAATGGATTTATATGATAAAGGGTTTGTTATTTTTCAGCTAGTTAAAGGATCTATATTCGAAGGATAGAGTAGAGAAAGTAAACGAGAGAAGTTACTTTGAGAAAGATTTGTAGTCGTTTGTTTTGAGAGTTATAATTAACTCACATCCTCTAAGCTTATTTATAGACGACTATTCAGTGTAGAGTTTGAAACGTCTTGGTATGTACTTATCAATACTTGGATCTTTAGATTCTTGGTATCTTAGATCATCTGTTCCACGTAACATTGTTGTATTATATAATTAGAGCTATATTATACATTCTCTAATTATATATTTTGTTATCTTAAACATAACTAAATATTGAGGAAATGTATTTGGTCAAGTGGTTAAATGTCCACCTCTACGATATTTTCTCTCTAATTTTGATTTCAAAAAAATCATATTTAACCACATAATATTGTAAAGAATTTTGGGATTGGACAATACTGATCTAATTGTTGACAAAAAAAATAATTAAACATGTTACTTAGCACTAAAATATCCCTGTACAAATTTTTAACACCAAAACCACTTGAACCCTCTTTTGATCATGGACTGTGGTTATCAAATTAGGGCTTTGGTCGACGTATGATACTTCCCAACTTTTGTTCTTTATTTAATTTGCATTTGCATTTTAAATTATGAAACTATGGTGTTTGACTATCTTTTCTTTTTCGGGCTAATGGTGTTTGACTATCCAACACACAAATTTTACGGTTAAACTTTGTAAAACGCAAAGTTTATTAGTGTTCATATTTTAAAGATATTTTGAAAATTACAAACAAAAAAGAGAAACTGTAAAGTTCAGTTACAATTCAAGCTCATGGTTGTAATAAATTTTACTAAAAATTAATACATATTATATGCCATACTTTAGGCTCTGGAACCAAACTAAGGCAAACAAAATATGAAGAATTTCACATTTTTTTGGTCTCCTAAAAGATGGAACATACCATTTCACTCAAATAAATGAACAATTAGGCCATGGTATTCCGAACCTATTCGGATTGCGATCTTTTAGAGATTTCGAATCCATTGATTATTTTGATTTATTTCATGTGGATAATGGTTAATGAGTGTTTAGAATAATAAATTCATCACATTTAGTTGAAAGATATGAATATGAACATTTGTAGTTTGATCTTATGTATACCAACAAATATTCTCATATTATACCAATTTTAATTTACAACATAAAGTAAACTTAAAACTTAAAATCATGGATTTAAAATTTCTAGTTTTTTGTCACCAAATATAGTTATTCATTAATACCAAAATTATTATCCTTTTATATAAAATTATTAAGAAGTTTTGTATATCTCTCTTTTATCAATGTATTGATATTGTTTTCTCTAAAGATCTCTACAAACAGTGTGTGCAACTAATGTTTACAACTTAAGTATGCTACTGATGTCTGCAATCGGTGTCTGCTACCAATGTCTTCAATTGGTGTCTCCAACTGATGTCTGCAACCAAAATTGGAAAAGGTTAATTAATTAGACAAATCGGATCGCTTGATTAGCAAAAAAACCACATATAAATGAGTTGTTCATAAGAAAAATATAATCAATTTCACTACAATCTACAGGAAAATTAACAACAACAATTTTTTTTTCACAAATATTAACAAAAAATAAAATATTTCACAAATATTAACAAGAAAATGAGTTGTTCATTAAAAAAAATCGATTCTTTCACTACAATGGGAAAATCAACAAAAAAAAATAAAAACTTTCACATATTCACCAAAAAAATTAACAAAAACTCTCTCTCTC
>JAKUCM010002931.1:0-27460 GCA_023374145.1 Lepidium sativum
AAATCGGAACAGCTCGAGCCTCAAGCTCTCGACAAGCAGCCTGAGAGGTCGAGTGTCAGATCGATGATGACTGGTCGGAGCTCAAATCACCGAAAGTGGAACTCAAACCACTCCCCTTCGGGCTCAGGTAAGCATTTCTTGGATCTAACTCTACTTATCCAGGTATAGTAAACAATGCATTGAGTGATGATGAGTTAGACATGTTGCTTTCTGAATTAAGACGGTTTAGAAAAGCCTTAGGATATTCACTGTCTGACATTAGAGGGATCTCTCCCGACTTATGCACACACAGAATTCACCTTGAAAATGAATCTTATTCTAGCAGGGAACCTCAAAGGAGATTGAATCCTAATTTTAAGGAGGTCGTTAAAAAGGAAATTTTAAAACTGTTAAATGCTGATATAATTTACCCTATTTCTGATAGTAAATGGGTATCTCCTGTGCATTGTGTGCCTAAAAAGGGAGGGGTCACTGTCATTAGAAATGAAAATGATGATTTGATTCCAACTAGAACTGTTACAGGACATAGAATGTGCATTGATTTTAGGAAATTGAATTCTGCATCTAGAAAATATCATTATCCTTTGCCATTCATCGACCAAATGCTAGAAAGGTTGGCTAATCATTCATACTATTGTTTCCTTGATGGATATAGTGGATTTTTCCAAATCCCTATACATCCAAATGATCACGAAAAAACAACCTTTACTTGCCCTTATGGTACATTTGCATATAGGATAATGCCATTTGGTCTTTGTAATGCACCTGCTACTTTTCAACGTTGCATGACTTCTATATTTTCGGATCTGATTGAGGAGATAGTCGAAGTGTTCATGGACGATTTCTCTGTCTATGGTTCTCCCTTCTCCTCTTGTTTGTCAAACTTGTGCAGGGTTCTATCTAGGTGCGTTGAGACGGATTTAGTGTTTAATTGGGAGAAATGCCACTTTATGGTGAAAGAAGGGATCGTTCTAGGTCATAAGATTTCAGAAAAGGGCATTGAAGTCGACAAAGCTAAGATAGAAGTTATGGTTCAGTTGCAACCGCCGAAAACTGTCAAAGACATTAGGAGTTTCTTGGGACATGCAGGATTCTATAGGCGATTCATCAAAGACTTTTCGAAGAATGCTAGGCCTTTGACTCGTCTCCTTTGCAAGGAGGCGGATTTCATCTTTGACGAGGAATGCCTCAAGGCTTTTCTCGAACTTAAAGACGCCTTGATAACAGCACCAATAGTCCAAGCACCTGATTGGAATCTCCCTTTTGAGATAATGTGTGATGCTAGTGACTATGCTGTTGGAGCAGTTCTGGGACAGAAGATAGATTGGAAACTGAATGTGATCTACTATGCTAGTAGAACACTAGATGAAGCCCAGGTGAAATACGCCACCACATAGAAGGAATTGCTTGCAATTGTGTTCGCCGTTGAGAAATTCCGGTCCTATCTGGTTGGATCAAAAGTTATTGTGCATACTGATCATGCAGCTCTAAGATACTTGATGAAAAAGAAGGATGCTAAGCCTAGACTGCTTAGATGGATTTTGTTGCTGCAAGAATTCGACATGGAGATAGTTGATAAACCAGGGATTGAAAACGGTGTTGTTGATCACTTATCAAGGATACAGGTTGAAGAAACCCTTCCAATGAATGATTCTATGCCTGAAGAGCAACTGTTGAGTTTTTCCACCGAACACTCGACCATGACACTCGAGCACCACCTGCTCGAGTGTCAAACCCACAGACAAAGAAGACGTTTTTCGATCGGATCGAAGTTTGTGGGAACATGCTTACCATGGTATGCCGACTTGGTAAACTATTTGGTCGGAGGAGAACTGCCTAAAACCTTGAATTATCATCAAAGGAAGAAATTCTTCAGGGATGTAAAGCAGTATTTTTGGGATGAACCTTGTCTCTACAAGCAAGGATCTGACGGACTGTTCAGAAGATGTGTATCAGGAGAGGAAGTCAATGGAATTTTAGAACACTGTCATGGATCTACTTATGGAGGACACTTTGCTGCATTCAAAACTGCACAGAAAATCCTTCAATCCGGATTATGGTGGCCATCAATTTTCAAAGACTGCCAAGAGTTCATATCCAGATGTGATTGCTGCCAAAGAATGGGCAGTATAAGCAAGAGGAATGAAATGCCGCAGAATCCGATCTTGGAGATAGAAGTGTTTGACTGTTGGGGAATCGATTTCATGGGACCATTTAAGCCTCCTTCTTTAAGGAACAACTACATTCTGGTTGCTGTGGATTATGTCTCTAAATGGGTAGAAGCTATTGCAGCTCCTACAAACGATGCAAAGGTGGTACTTAAGCTCTTCAAACACATTATATTTCCCAGATTTGGTGTGCCAAGAGTTGTGATCAGCGATGGAGGATCCCACTTTGTCAACAAGGTTTTCGAGAATTTGCTTAGGAAACATGGGGTTAAACACAAAGTAGCAACTCCTTATCATCCTCAAACCAGCGGACAAGTTGAAGTCTCTAATAGACAGATCAAATCGATTTTGATGAAGATAGTTGGACTGTCAAAACGTGATTGGGCCGCCAAATTAGATGATACTCTTTGGGCCAATAGGACTGCTTTCAAAACACCTATTGGCCGCACACCTTTTCAATTGCCCTATGGAAAATCCTGCCATTTACCAGTTGAGATAGAGTACAAGTAAATTTGGGCAACCAAACTCTTGAATTTCGATATCAAGACAGCACAAGAAAAAAGGCAGATGGACCTACATGAGCTTGAAGAAATCAGACTCGAAGCATATGACAGCTCAAAGGCATACAAGGATCGAACAAAAGCAGCTCACGACAAAAAGATCCAGCGGAAAACAATCAAAGTTGGTGATCAAGTGCTTTTTTTTAACTCAAGACTCAAGCTATTTCTCGGAAAATTGCGATCAAAGTGGTCTGGTCCGTTCAAAATACTGCAATTTTTACCTTATGGAGCAGTCACTTTAGCCAATAGCATTGGAGAAGGATTCACTGTGAACGGTCATAGAGTGAAGCCTTACTTGGCCAACAGCACGATTCCCAAGGGAACTTCGGTTCTACTCGATGAACCACCTCCTATCCAATAAATAGGAGGAAGTCGAGCTTGAGACTATAAACAAGCGCAGTTGGGAGGCAATCCCAAAGGTATCCTCTGTATATACATTCAATTTTTTTCTTTTTCGCATATTTTCCTTACAAATTTGCTAATTTTCATTTTTACTTGCATCTATTTCGACTTACATGCACTTGGAAGGTTTTTTGGGTCTCTTTTATAGGAAAGTGGGGCCTATATGGGACAAGTGGGGTCAGAACCGACAAGATGGGACAACACTCGATCATCAGCCAGCTTTTGGCAGACTGACACTCGACCAAACCTGCTCGAGTGTCAGGCTCGAGCGTCCCGCCTTCATGCCTATTCACATGCCTCCAAAGCCTATAACTGCCAAAAGCTGAGAAAGGGGAGACATTTACTCCGAAAAATGGGTTAAATCTTTCTTTAATGCAATATCTTTTCCATTTAATTCAAAAAGATTTGATTTAATCAAAGTTCAAATTTTGAATTTGAAAAGGCTCCCCCTTTGTTTTTCCTCCTCTATAAAAGGAGGAGGGGCCTCTCTCCTTTCATTCACACGAAGTACACTCTCTCTCTAACATTTCTCTCTAGTTGTTCTCTCTTTTACAGAAGCAAATCATCTCTCTTTCTGTTCATCTACTACACTCGATCACCTCAACTCGAGTGTCCAGTTCGAGTGTCAGAACGTTTGCTCTTTTTTCCGACCAACTTTCACCATGACAGACGGAAAATCCAGCAAAGCCAACCTCCTCCGCCTTAGAGCAAAGAATAATACTCGGTCAAGAAGCAATCCTTCCCAAGGAGAGTCTTCTAGGGCCGCAAGCAAACCTGGCAGAAAGGAGAAGAGAAGGTTGGAAGTGCAATCTGAAAATGAGTCGGAAGAAAGAGGAGAATACATGGATGAAGACGAGGTGGACCCGAACCTTGCTGCTGAAACACTTTGTGAAGATGGGTATGGCGAAAGAGAGGCGGAAGAAGCAAGGGAGATAATCCTTGCCGGAAAAAGAGAAAAGGAGATGAAGGAGAGGCATAACTCGGCAAGAGCACTAAACGATCTGTGGATGATGGATTTTCTAGGAACCCGCTATCCATGCAAGGAGGCGCTGACCGCAATGGGGATAACCAGAGATGTAGATCTCATTTTGCAAAATTGTGGGCTGTCCAAATTTGTGCAGTATCCGCATCGAGCATACAAGGAAGAAACTCTCCAGTTTTTGGCGACGGTTCAGATCGTTTTATACGATGCAGAAAACGAGAGTCTCCAAGAAAAGCAAGGTGGTGGTTACATCTTCTTTGCAATTAGAGGAAGGGACTATCAAATGACTTTCAAAGCACTTAGGGACCTCTTCGAGTTCCCAAAAGCCGAGTCCGAAAATTATGGACCGGATTTCAATAGAGCAGAGTTGGATGATGTGTGGCGGTCGATTGCATCAACAAGGAGCAGATTCTCGTCCTCCCGATCTAAGGCATCACTGATCCGAAACCCGGCCTTGAGGTATTTTTGAACAATCCTCGCAAATACATTTTTCTCACGTTTTACTACTGGAACAATTAATCTAGGAGAAATGGAGATGCTGGTGACTGCTCTTAAAGACATTGTTGGTACAAAGAGCGACGGATCCCCGATTATTGGAGATCGAAACAGTGCTGGATTAACCATCCAATTTGCTAACCAATTGGTCACATACCGCGATTGGGCAAGGGATAACAAAACTGGAGGACGTGTTGGAAAGATCACCATTGGCGGACTTGTAACATGCATTCTGGAGAGATGTAATGTGCCAATCGATGAGACACAATGGGCTGACCCTCGGTTCATGAACATCGATCACTTAAGGAGGAGTCAATTCTTGGCTACGACGGAAGTTCGAGGTAAGCTCCTTTACTTTTTCCATCATTTACTTAGACCAAATGCTTTTCTACTCTTGCCAAACAGGGAGTACACATCGATAAAGATGGGGCAAAACACGGATTTTAATCCGCCTCTAGAAGCCTTATATGATCCCAATGGCCCTCAGCAGAGTTCGTCTTCAACAAACAGCGATGAAGTGGATCCTGAGGCGTATTGTTTTGAAGAATACACGATGCCACCTCGTCAAGGAGAACCAATTCGAGAAGCACACAAGCACATAAGCTTGTTGCAGAAAATGAACAAATGGTTGATGAAGAAGGTGAAGAAGCTGACTGCTAGCGACGAAGCTAGAAGGCAGGAAAACGATGATCTAAGTAGGAGAGTAGCAGCTCTAGAAAGGAACAGCGGACCACCACCACCACCACCAACTATTCGCCTAAGAAGAGCCTCCATATCCATGGATCGTGAAAGGCAGCACCAACCCGCACTAGCTAGACACTCCTCAGCAAACCCCACAGCCTTCTCATATAGAAGACCATTCGATGCAGCTGGAGCAAGCTCGAGCCAACTGCTCGAGCACCAATCGATCGAGCAATCCGAACACTCGACGGAAACGCTCGAGCAAGCTGAGCTCGAGCGTCAGAGGCATAATGACCACTACATTGAACTCATGCGGAATGTGGCAGCCGGCTACTGGAACCATTAGAGAGGTATGAAAACCCCTTCCTTTCATTGTAAATACCATTGCATATTTTTCAATTGACTTGCTTTTACATTTCTTTTACTTGGCTTGCTTTTGCATATTTTTCACTTTACTTGCTGGTCTAGGATCCTCTTTCGGACTTTTATACACATAAGGGACCGTGTGATTTAAGTTTGGGGGAGGGTTCTAGAGGATATTTGACTTTGTTTTCTGTGATTCTTAGTTTTTATTCTTGCATTTGATCATTTGCATCACATCTAAGGCATAGAAAAAAAACAAAAATATTTTTCTTTAGCATATTTTTAGATTGCATTACATCTAAGGCATAGAAAACCCATAAAATATTGAAAAAAAAAAATCGAAAATGCATAAGTCAAAAACAGAGTGTTCATGTAGTTGCATTGCATTCATATAGGATTGAGTCTAGAATTTTGGGAATCATCTTGCTAGATAGGTAGACTTGCTAGGTTGATTGGCTAGTAACCATAGTGAACTCTTAGACTCGCGTTTTTTCCCCTCTTGAACACTGATTGGTAGATCATTGACCTTTGAAACTGATACTTAGGTTGTGTCTCGAAAAGAACTTGATTTGTTGTTACCTCATAATCGAATTCTATTTTCCAAATTAGGGGCTTGAGATACATTGCATAAGATCCTTCCTTAGGTTCAGCTAGCTAAGTAAAAAGAAAAGCATAAGGTGAATATAGAATCATCCTTCTCAAACTCGGCTCAAAATATATGGTCTAAGATGAACGGGGATTGTGCGTAAACCCGTACCTTCTTGTGTTCATCAATAAAACCATTTCGATATCGCCTAAAATGAACCGGGACTGTGCGTAAACCCGTACTTTTTCGCGTCTCATTGATAAAGCTAATACATCGATGCCTAAGGTGAACCGGGACTGTGCGTAAACCCGTACTTTTTCGTGCTTCATTGATAAAGCTACAGCCAATAAAAACGAGTAAGGAGTTGAGAAGTGATCGAAAATGCTTAAACCATTAGTGACTAGCTGAATTTGAGGAAGTCGAATCCCAAGGTTTTTGATCAATAACCCCTCTTGCGGACTGCACTTGAGAAGAATAGGTTTCGAATCTGAGTTTCTTAAGAGACCAACTAAGTGCTAGGGAATATTCGGTCTTGATGCTAAGCCTTGATGAAAGTAAATTGTGGTTCTTACAAAAGAATGAGGTTTCACTTGTGGATTACGGTTTTTCAGTTTGGCGTGTCATTTGTTTAAGTAAGATGTTCCCATTGTCAGCAACTTCTCTTCCTTCTTAGTTCGATGCATATTTGCTTGAGGGCAAGCAAAGACTAAGTTTGGGGTAGTTGATGTGTCTGCATTTTACCACATTTTAGGACCATTATTTAGCATGTTTTGCATTCATACTTGCATTGTTATCATTGTTTTAGGTTCTTTTTAGCATAATTTGCATTATTAGTGTTGGGCATTGCATACATTGCATAAAAGGGATTTTTAGGCACTTTTTAGAGCTTATCACAGAGTATTTCGGATTACAAGAAGATCAATGAGGAATCATCTGGCCTAAGGTTGAAGTTCAGGATGCGAACTAGAAGATTTGGCACTCGAGTCTCTGACACTCGAGCATGACACTCGACCATCACTTGGTCGAGTGACTTTACAGGCCAGAACTAAGACTTTGGACGAAGATTGACTCTTTGGGCTTCTCTGCGAAAAAGGCCCATCAAAACCCCTTTGTGCAAGCCCAATTGTCTTTTAGTTCTTTTTCTATTTTTCTTTCTTAAGGAAATTTCCTTTTAACTTTTAAAAGGAAATTCCCATTTTTTCTTTCTAGGGAATTTTTCTCTTTTTCTCTTTAAGTATTTTTCCTTTTTCTTTAAGATCTTTTGATCTATAAATTGTACTAGAATTTACAGTTTCAATATACAATCTTTTCTAGCAAATTTTGAGTTCTATCTTTACAAAGCAATTTACGATTTTTAGTCTTAAGTTTATGCAATTAATTTTCGATTTTAAGTCTATAGTTTATTTCATGAATGCTGAGTAAGTTAGTCTAGGGTTCTTGAGGAAAGGGTGAGATTAGGGGAAAACTTAGGGATTTCCAGATTTGTTTATGTTTAATTAAGGTCTTAGATCTCTTTAATTTAAGTGTTCTTAATGCTTGTTTCTTTCTGATTAATTGAAATTCGATCTCTTGGTGAATCCCCCCCCCCCCCGAGAGGCATTTGGGGAATCACTTGAACATGCTTAAGTTAAGATAGCATCTTCCTAGCTCAAGAGATTGATTGTCTAGGGTGTTATTAGGCTTTGTAAGGTCCATACTTAAGGCCTCTTGAATTTCCAATCGTTGGGCGAGAGTCAAGTCAGGTTGTCTTTTAGGAGAGGTCCCATTGCGCGAGAGCGAATGTGATTACTTTGTGATTCCTTGCTTAGAGGTCATCTAAATAGGTTGATAGATAAGTCTGGAACCCTTAGGAATACCCTAATCATTGATCCTAAACCTCGAGAACCCGGTTTTCCTCTATTGAACTTTCGTGATTTTAATACTCTGCTTTAGGTTGAGATTTCGTGTTGCACTTTATTATTAGTTTTACTATTGCCTTACTTTTAAATGCTCTGTTTTTACATTCTAATACTTTGTTTCGTTTTTAGCGTTTTGTTTTAGGATTTCGTTGTCACCTAGGATAGATCACCACTCGCTAAACCGAATCTGGCTTAGATTAGGATAAGTAGATTATATCTTGATTGCTAGTTACTCTCCCAGTGGATTGACACCATACTGTACTGCAATTGATTAGATAGACAGTTTGGTATTTGAGAAAACACCGCAAAACGTCTTTATCAAGTTCGTTTAAGAAAATTACAGAGAGTTACATTCTTGAGAGGAATGTGTGTAATAGTGTGCTGCCTAACTGAACAATATAAGCGTTTGTAGATAGATAGTCATATGAATCTCTTGCATCCGAGTATGCATAGAGAATTAATGGATGAGAAATATATACCATGTGTCATAGTTCCGGCTAGATATCGTAAGATGCGTTTGGCTGCTTGGCAGTGGTCGTGTGTGGGTTTATGCATAAACTATGATAGGTGATTGGCTGAGTAAGAGACATGGTCATGGGAATCTCAACATGCTTAGCATCAATCATTTTATATCGATGGAGTAGATTAAGGATGTATTTGTGTTGAGAAATATGAAGACCAGAGGGCGTGCGATGTGCTTTAATTCCAAAGAAGTAATTCAAATCTTCTCATTCCTTGATTTAAAATTAATTAGCTAAAAAGTTAAGGATCTGTTTAATAGCTTTAGTACTGCTTCCTGTTACGAGTATGTCATCTACGTACATAAGGAGGTAGATAAAAGAAGATCATGTTGGAGTGTGAACAGAGAAATATCCGCCAGAGAATTGCGAAAACCAATCTGAAGAAGATAAGTACGCAGTTCGGTGTACCAGGCTCGAGGTGCCTGCATCATACCATAAAACACCTTGTTCAGTCTCTAAACATAATCAAGGTGGTCTGTATTCACAAAACCAGGTGGTTGTTCTATATACACATATTTGGTGAGTGTTCCTTGAAGGCATACACTGTTTTGGTCAACTTGTTGGATAGGCCATGACCTGCTCAATGTGATATCAAGAATAAGACAAAGAATAGTTGACTTAACTATTGGACTGAAGGTGTCATTGTAATCCAAACCCGCCAACGGATTGTAACTTTTGGCCACTAATCACGCTTTACACTTTCCTAGTGATCCAGCAAGCAAAAATTTGTTCTTGTAAATCCATCGAAAACCCGCTATAGTCTTCATAGGTGTTCGAGGTACAAGATACATGGTCTGATTGACAAAATAATCATCCATTTCAGCTAGGATCGATATGGATACTGGTGCTGAATAATTGAGTTTCATCTTTGGTTTACTGATGTTATTCTTCCAGCGAGTGACCATTGGGTGAGTGTTAACTTGCAGCAGCAATTGTGACTGATATCATCGATGATTGATTAGATGAAGAGGCTGAATCACTTGTTGGGTCTAGTTCAATAGAGGGTCCACTGTTAGAAGATAATGCATGGCACGTTATTGGACAGGATTGGTCCAAATTAGGCCCATGTTCTTGTGTGCTTGCATTTTGGGCTTGGGCATGACTGTTGTTATCAGCTTGTGAAGAAATGGGTAGTTTTGACGACAACAATTTTTAAGGGGTTGTGTGTGGCAGTCATGATGGTGCAGGCGATGATGGTAGAGAAATCTCTATGGGTGACAGTGGACAAGTGGTGGTGGTTGTTGGGAAGTTAGTTTTGATTGTATTAGAATATGAGTTTCGAACTCAAAACCAATTCAATGAGTGGAGAGGTCCATATTTTATATATATTAGAACAGATCCTTTCCAACTTCCGATGTGGGATATTATTCCCTAATATGCCCCCTCGGGATAATGGCTATTTAGCCATTAATCTGGGTATGTTCGGGGATGGATCGACGGTACCAATTTTGGGCTTAGGTTGTCGATAATTGAACCAACTTTGGGTCGGATCGGGTTGGACAGCGTGGATCGTGCACTATGATACCATATTATTCAGAGATAGATTTAATTAAGGTTTGGGACAAAGGTAAAGTTGTTTCATTGAAGCGTACATGTCAGGAAGTGTAGATTCAGCTAGATTCAATATGAAGACAACAATAGGAACTATGGGTCTGAGAGTATCCTAGAAATACGCACAGTGCTGAGTGGTTATTAAGCTTGTGAGACGTAGAGGGACGCATGGAAGCACATGCATCCAAAGATCTGCAGTTTATTTTAATTTGGTTGAGTGTTTAAGAGTCTTGTGAATGGTGGAATCATCTCAGTGACTGGTGAAGGTTGACGATTGATGAGGTGAATCTCTATTGAGAGAGCATATGTCCAATAAATTGGCGACAATAAGACATGAATGAGTAGGGACAATCCGGATTCAACCAGACATAAATGCTTGCGTTCGGACACACTTTAGTGTTTTGGTGTGTGTGATGGATTGGTAAGATGAAATATATGGGTGTTTGCAAGGAAACGACGACTGGATAGGAATTCTTCTCTATTGTCGGTATATAAAATTTTAATTTTCTAGTGTAAACCGTTTTTAACAAGGCTTTTGAAAGGGTTTAATGTGTCTTTAACTTGGGATATGGTTTTGAGAAAAAATAACCATGAATGTCTTGAGTAGTGATCAACGATTAGAAGGTAATATTTTTAAACATCAATTGAGATTATTGGAGATGTCCATACATCAACAAAAATAATTTCAAGAGGATGAGATGATGAAGGGAATCATGTGGGTTTTATTACCAAAGAAAGCAATGCAAATTAAATTTTGAAAGTTTGAAGAGTATGGCAAAGAAAAAGTGGAAACAACAGTTTTTAAGATCAAGATAGTTGGGTGGCCAAGGCAGTTGTGTCAAACATCTAACGAATGTGTGGAGGATGAGGTGGTGTAGAAGGTGGTGATGGTTAATGATAGTACTCACCACTCATAGAGATTGTTCATAGTCTAGCCGCGCAACAACGGGCCCCATGCTCAATTCCATCACATAAAAGTATGTTGGATAAAAAATCACAGCCACATTATTATTATTGTAGAGCCAGTAAACAACTATGAGGTTGCATTAAATAGATGGAACACAAAGCACATTTTGTAGAAATAGATTCTGAATTTGAGAAAGAAGAGAGATAACACTAGTGTGAGTGTTTGGAAAAGGTGCACCGTCAACACAAGAACATAATCCATGCCAGTATACGCTTGTGGAGATGTAAGACCATGAAGTTCACTGCTCATATGGTGGCTATCACCACTATCCAGGAGCTGATGAAGAGGATGTGTTATGAGCAAGATTAGCTCTTGGTTGCCATTGGACATTGGACACTACACTGGTTGTTGTTGCAGAAACAGGTAACACATACATGCATTATGTCCTTGAATACAGCAAAATTTGACATCTTCCATGATACTCATGTGTGTTGTTGCGAGAATCTTGGTGTTGACCTTGCTATTGTGGAGGCGGTGGAGGAAGAGTTCCAAGGTGCAGAGTTGCGAGAGTCTTCGCATTGGCTATTGCTACTATATTTCTTGTTGCCATTGTTGTAACGAATAAAGCAAGTATTTGCAACAACATTGGTAGAGACTGGAGTGACATTATTGGGAACATAGGCAAGAATTTTGGCTTATAAGTTGAGAAGCTTTTCGTGAAGTTCTGGAAGCGTCATATGAGATACTCGACCTTTTATTTGATCAACAATGGGTTTATTTTCTTCAGGTAGGCCTTCAAGAACATGTTCCACTTGATCTTCATGATCAATTGATTTGCCTAGGTCAGCGATTTGTGATGCACTAGGACTCCATGTAGGTACACCACTTCTTTGAAGAATAGGTCAGCGATTTGTGATGCGTCATTGGTCTTGTCACAAGGTATGAAGTAAGCCATATTTGAAAAGCGGTCCACTACAACAAAAATTGAGTCTTTGTGATTTATCTTTGGTAAACCTAGAACAAAATCCATTGAGATATCCTCCCAAAGAGCATTAGGAATAGGTAAAGGGAGATAAAGACCATGAGGGTGGGACTTAGCTTTAGTTTTGAAACATGTTGCACATTTGATGCACAGGCACTCCACATCTCTCCTAAGATGCGGCTTAAAGAAATGCTCGACCACCATGGCTAGAGTTTTGGCAACTCTGAAGTGCCCCATGAGTCCTCCGTCATACGCTTCCCTAAGTATCAAGTCCCTCATCGACCCTTGCGGTATACACAACCTCTTTTCCCCGAAACAAGTACCCTTCGTGGATGTCGTATGATCTTAAGGCTCATTTGTTGTAAGCTTGATAGATGTCTCCAAAATCTGGATCCTCCTTGTAGTTGTTCTTGATGAACTCAAATCCTAGAACTTTGGCGTCCATGATGGTGATGAGGTTGTGTCGTCTAGAAAGAGCATCAGCGACTATATTCTCCTTGAAGAGCATTAGTAGTACGGTTTGCGTGGCACACAAGGTTTTCTCTATGACACTTGGAGTCGCAAATAAAGAAGGTTTTCTCAAGGGCGCTAAGCTATTCTTGTGCTTGTTATGCACAAACGAGTAGAAGTTGGTGCACCCGTTGTGTATAGCCTCCTTATCAAACTGCCAAGGTCGGATAAGTAGGAGATGTCCATCTTGCATGGGAGCTACATCACATAGTATCTGGTATGTTCCAACGCTGAAAGGAACAGTCACTTGCTTGGAGTCTTTGATCTCGACCTTGTCGTTGAGCCCTCTCAAGTGGTACGATGTCGGGTGCTTGGTGGTGGTGAGTCCTAATTTTTCGACCAAGGACTTGCTAGCCACGTTAGTACAAGCACCACTATCTATAATAAGACTGCATACCTTGCCGCTTATGGTACATCTCGAGTGGAAGATGTTTTCCCTTTGTGCGGTTTCATCCTGCACGACCATAGAGTTTAGGATGCGGCGAGCTACAAGGAATTCCCCTACGTCCGGATATGCTACAATCTCCTCAACCTCTCCTATAGCTTCTTCTACATCCATCTCGTCCTCATCTTATGATTCATACTCTTCGCCCTTGGTGACAACCATTACTCTTTGGTTCGGACATTCTCTCGCCATGTGTCCGCGACCCCGACACTTGAAGCACACGATGTCACGGGTTCTAGAAGTGTTCGGAGCCTTACTAACCTCAGATATTCGAGTCTTGGTTGATCCTTGACCAGCTCTCTTAGGACGAGTCTTGACCTCAATGGTTTTACCCTTGTCTTGTGGTCTTAGGGCGGGCGCGTTCCAGGGAGCGTTGTACTTGAGGTGGCTGGATGCGGCCGTCTTCTTTTTTATGTGTTGTTTAGCTTGTATGGCAAAGTGCAATAACTCCCTTAACTCGTGATATGGCTGCCTTTTTACCTTTCTAGCGATGCGGTCTTGTAGACCATCTTGGAATTGAGCCATAAGGGTCTCCTCGGGTTCTTTGGTTTCTAGCCGGTTCTTCAGGTTTTTGAATTCTTCAAAGTAGTCTTCCACGGACCTATTTCCCTGTACCAACTTACCGAACTTTTTCTGTAAGTCTCTATGGAAATATGGAGGCACATACCTTCTCCTTAGATTAAATTTCATCTCATCTCACGTGGCGACTTGGTTATAGTGGCGACTTGGTTATAGTGGCACGCTAGGTCACGATCCCACCAGGATAAGGCGTTGTCCGTGAGTTGAGCAGCAGCAAAGCTCACTCTTTTATGATCCACATAATTGTAGCATTCAAAGATGTGTTCCATTCTTTTCTCCCAATTGAGGTATGCTTCTGGGTCAACCTTACCGGCGAAGGTGGGCGCGGTAAGCTTGGGGTCGATTTTGGTGTGCACTGGATCGTCCCGCTCACGTCCGCGGTTATGGAGGTCTCTTCCTCGGGTGATACGACACCTATGTGGAGGGTAATCCGGATTCAGATCAAAGTCTCCCTCACGGTAAGCGATCGTCCCGGGAGTGCAAGGACACTCGCATTTTGGCGGGTCTCGGCTCCAAGCAGTCCATTCGAGTGTTGATGGATCAAAGCTGGGCTTGGAGTTGGGCCGACATTTCAGCTAGGGTGGGGATCTCAGCAGGGATTTCCATGTTTCAAAACAAGAAACTAGTAGTTATCCTTTTTTTTTTTGTAAAAATGGAAATTGTAAAAATGGAAATTGCAAAAGTGGAAAATATGAAAAAGGAAAAATAAACTTAAGGAACAATTCTTTTTTTTTTGTCTTTTTAGATTGAGAACTAAGAACCCTAGCCGTCACAAGCAGGATATAGATTGGGTCTTAAGCAAACAATGGTTATTTTACTTGAGAAATGAATCTAATAACCTATGCGAAAGTGATGACGGTTTTTAAAATTAAATAGAGCAAAAAGTAAAGATAGATACAACCTTCCAAGAAATCTTTGGCTCTGATACCAGAATGATACGAGCTTTGAGATGTTTCTCTAAGGTTGATGGGAGCGTGTTCTATCCAAGGGAACCACATGTACTTCCTTGGTAAGAAAAGTCAGAGGTCGCGGAAGGGGGTGGTTTGAGGAGCGGTCCACAAGATTTATGATGGACTTCTTGATACACTCAAGCACATTCTAGATCAAGGGGAAACCTCTCGAGATCTTGTAGTGTGTTTTAATTCTTAGACAAAAGACTAACTTGCTAAGGACTCGGGATTTCTCTTTGAGAAAACTGTGTTCTTTATTGATTTCAAAGTTGGGTGTTTTGTTACATGGCTGCAAGAGGATCTTATATAGGGGTCCTAAGGTTGACTTACTTAAAAAAAAGGAAAATATGGGTCGCAACCCATTAACAAAAAGGAAATAAGAAAAATGGCAAATTACAAAAAAAATAGCAAATTTCTAACTTAGTGTTTTGGTGCCTTTTTAGATGAAACTAAAAGGCTTAAAAAGCTCATGAGCCTTAAGACTCTTTATCCTAAGGTGTTGGAGTTGTTTGGGTTTGACGTTCCTGCAAAAACATTTGTCGTAATCACAAAATAATCCTTGTAGGGCGCGATAAAGGGTCAAGTCTTGTCGGTTTCTTCCAGCTTGGGTCTTGTCGATTTTTGGTCTTCTTGGTCAGCTTCTAAAGGGTCTTGAATGTCTTGGATCTCCTCTGGTCGTGCTGCTTGGTCTTGACTTGCGTTATTGATCTTTCCCGCGCTCTTCGAAGAAGTTCCGATATCGATTTTAGATCGTTCCGGGAAGGGAGCGTTCTTGGAGTGTTCCGGGGAGGACGCGTCCTTGTTCAAAATGTTAGCTACAGATTCTCTTAGCTATTCTCTAAGCTTGTGTGTCCTAACTCAAGTCATTGGCCTGTCTAATTCAACCGGTTTGATGCCCTCATCATGGTTTCACCTGGTTAGGAAAGTGACATAATCTCACCGTCGAATGCAAGTTAGATCGGAGCTCTAGGAACAAAGACTGGTTCCTCTCCTTTCCAGCATCTAATCAAATGACTGTTACTGTGGTTTATACCGATTTGATAAAAGAATTCTGCATCAGCTTTTAGTGAGACAGGCGATTATGACAGCTCGGGACCATAGAAGTAGTACAAAGATCTTATGTGTTTCTGATCGAATCAGAAGATGTAGAAAAGCATTAAGTTCCTCAAAGAAATCCAACCCTTCTAACTCATTGATCAAGATTCATCAGATTCAATCTGCTTTAAAAGCTGGGCATGCTAAGTTTCTCTTAACTTTGACAGATTGTCTGCTCTCAAATTTGATCTTGTTAAAGCCCACAAGGATGAAGAAAGCTTTTGGCAACAAAAGAGTAGAGAAAGTGGTTGCGCGAAGGAGACAAGAACTACAAATTCTTCCATGCATTAGTTCGAGCTGATAGATCCAAAAAACCCATCGAATTCCATGTTGTTGATGTTGGTCTCACCCATAGATCTGAGGCTTCAACGGGAGATGTAGCGGTGAATTATTCTCAGACCCTCTTCTCCTCATCTTATCTCGAGGATCTATCCAATTTTTTTGAAGGTTTCTCTCCAAAAGTTTCCGCAGCGGATAACATGACCCTTAATAACTACGGTTGCCCAAGAGGAATAAAAGCAGCAATTTTTTCCATAAAGGCTTCAAGTGCCCCACGAGCTGATGGGATGACTGGATTAGTTTTCAACAATATTGGGACATTATAGGTACAGATTTCAACAAGGAAATCATCGGCTTTTTCAGGTATGGTATTCTGGACAGAGAGTGGAACTGTGTTTGATACCTAAAAAGACAGTTTCCACATCAATGGCAGACTTGCGTCCTATCAGCCTATGTTCAGTTATGTATAAAGTGATCTCTAAGATCATTGCTTCAAGACTGAAGCTTCTGCTGCCAGGAATTACATCTCCAAATCAATCAACATTTTTTGCAGATCGGATGATTCAAGACAATATTCTACTTTCTCATGAAGTAGTTCATAGCCTTACAGTGTATAAGAAATCATCTGAGAACTATATGGTTGTAAAGACTGACATGTCAAGGGTTTTTAACAGAGTTGAATGAAGTTATTTAAGGGCTCTGTTATTGGTTCTTGGCTTCCATAATATATGGGTTGAATAGATAATGTTATGTCTCTTAGCTGTCAGTTATTCAGTGCTCATAAATGGTCAGCCGTATGGTATGATTCATCCTCAACGAGGACTAAGACAAGGAGACTTGTTGTCCCCTTTCCACTTTGTCCTATGTTCTGAAGGTCTATCTTTTCTTCTGAATAAAGCAAAAGCTGATGTTAGGCTCCACGGTTTCAGATTCTCAGATCAGGGACCCTCGATACATCATCTATTTTTCGCAGATGATAGTATCTTTATGTGCCAAGCGAAGGTTCATCAACGAAAAATACTGCAGGAAAGTTTAGAAGTGTATGGCAAAGCAACAGGACAAATGATAAATTATGGCAAATCTTCACTGTCTTTTGGCTCTAAAATCCTAGCTAATACACTAGCTGAAATAAAAATAGTGTTAGGTATCTCCCACAAAGGTCGAGCCAGCTCATATCTCGGCTTGCCTGAAGTATTCTTGGGATCAAAGTGTAAACTGCTCTCGTTCATCGAGGATAATCTGAAGAGTAGACTATCCAATTGGTTCTCCAGAACATTGTCTCTTGGTACTAAAGAGGTCCTGTTGAAGTCAGTGGCAATGTCACTTCCGGTCTACGCCATGAGCTGTTTTAGACTTCAAAAGTCTACATGTTCATCTATATCTAAAGCCATGGCATCTTTCAGGTGGGATTCGGTGGAGAACAATAGGAAAATACATTGGTTGTCGTGGGATAAGATGTGCCTCTCGGAAGAACTAGGAGGATTAGGCTTCAAGGATGTCGAACTTTTCAATCAGGCTCTGCTTGCCAAGCAGGCCTGGAGGTTTTTGCAAGCGCCTGAGTCGATGCTACATCTTTTCCTGATGAGTAGATACTTTCCACTTAACTCCTTCACGCAAGAAAATCTAGGCCAAAGACCCTCTTTTGCTTGGCGCATCATCATTTTTGGTAGGGACTTTCTAGCTAAAGGTTTGTCTCAAATGATTGGGAATGGATGTTTGATAAATGTATGGTCTTCATCATGGCTGGGAACCATAAACCAGCGTCGACCCTTAATGAAACAACCTCTAGTGAATATAGACCTCAAGGTATGTGATTTATTACAGCTAACATCAAACACTTGGAACAAACCTATGTTGGATCACCTTATGTTCAAGACGTGGCTGAGATTATAAAGAATAAGCCCATACCTTCAAGCCCTGATTATATGGCCTTGCTTCACAATAGAAATGGGAACTATTCGGTTAGCTCGGGTTATTGGTTAGCTAACAATTTACTGGAAAATACAGACACCAACAAAGATTAAAGCTTTTATCTGGAAAGCTGCCGGTGGTGCAATTCCGGTGGTGGATAGGATGGCTTCAAGGAATTTGATTTTCAACACTAGATGTCAAGTGTGTAGATCTGAAGGTGAATCTAGAAACCACTTGCTTTTCGTTTGTCCTTTTCCCAGACAGATATGGAAGCACCGTAATAACCTTCTCTGTGAAGGTAAAACGGTCCATAGTATCGCTTTGGTTGACAAGATCAGGGAGGAATTAGATATGTGGTTTCATGCGCAACAATTAGATGAAGAATATGAGAGAAAGCCACAGGCGGAGCTGTGGAAACACATCGAGAAGGCTGGAGACCTCCACCAGATGCATGGATCAAATGTAACATTGGTGTGGATTGGGATAAAAGAAAATTACTGGGAGGAGCTTCTTGGGGTTCTAAGGAATAGCCGTCCTGCTTTTGCCTCCGTCAACACTAATTTGGAGGCTCATTTTGCAAGTTGGAAATGGGCCATTGAGAGTATGTCAAGTTTTAGATTTAGTAATGTTATTTTTAGAGCAAATAACAATTCTCTGCTTAAAGCAGTTAACAAACCTGCATATCTTCCTGCCTACCGATACTTTTCTGAAGGTTTAATTGCAGGTCTTAGTCTAATTAACTCATGGAAGTTTTTGAAGGAAAGGGCAAACAACAACAAGCCAGCCTTCCTCATTGCTAATAGTGTCACGAGAGGTGATCAATTTCAATCTTATGTGTCTAATTGCTTCCCAGCTTGGTCACATCACATGTTTTAATTTTTGGGAGTGATGTGTAATTCAAAGCCAGTCTCTGATATTGCCTTTGATCCTTTTGAACAATATGCATGACCGTTTTCTTAATATAATGAGTTATTCAGTGAAAAAAAAATTGACCAAAGGACGATTGAGTTAATTAATCGATTCTTTATCTGTAAGATAATGAGCTCCTTCAAATACTCCGGATAATGTAGATTTGAGTCTTGTTGAGGTTAATCAAGGATAACTCTTGACATGAAACAAGTGTTTTAAATTTCAGTTCAAGCATTACATGTTCCAGTTCAAGATGGGAACATAAGCTGTTTAGATTTTGGCTACTCTAGAAAGCAGATGAATAATGGTATTTGAGAGGGAATGGTACAGGTTTATTAAAAAGAGAGCAAAAATGATTGAACTTTTTCCACACTAGCTGTGTTTATATAGAAGGGGAAGGTAGTTATAATGCTGTTAACATAAGCTAACAACTTTAACACAGAAAATACTTTTAGTGTACTTTTTAAGATCAGTGATGGAAGACGGAGATTTAGTATTGGTTACTATTTTATATTGACACAAGAACTAAAATAATGAAAGAGCCTTTGTTGTTTACTGTTTTGGTTTACCGCCAGACATTTGATGTTTCTCAAAACCCCAAAATTCTAGGTCTTTATGCTCTGTCACTCAAACTGCTTCCATTAAATCTTAAGAGTTCAACAATACAATATCATAAATATAGAAATCGACTATCAAAAGATAAAATACAATCAGGTGGAGGAAGCTCGGACGCACTGAGTGTGATAGTAGTTCGAATAACGATCTTGGATCTAAATAGGGTCAGGTGAACCAAATGGGCATCTCTTGCAACCATAGGGTATAAGTTGTTGAAAACTTTCTCCCGAGGGGAAGAGTCTCATGGAACCATTCACTCCCGTACACAGAAAAATGCTTTTTAAAAACCTTCTGCAAGATTATTAACCTAGATAAAGGGTATAAGGATAATTGATTCCCAGTTAGTCATAGTCTAAGGCCCATGAAATCATTCTTGTGCTCTTAGAAAAGAATTAATGGGATACCTGAAATAAGAACATGATACCAATTAGAGTTTCGAAAAGCACTGCCGTGGATCCTTATCTGCTCGCCTGAGATTAACAAATCGGAATCTGAATTTTGCCAGCAGTCTGCACTCTTCTCGAAGGGACTCTCAACTAAGTAATGGTTGCTCGTGTTCTTAGATACGGCAGAGGGAAGATGGATCGATTCGCCAGGTCGAAGCCTCACAGAGAAAGTATCATTTTTGGACGGATTAACAAGACATGGAGAACACCTGAAAGATATCGATAAAGATGGTGGTCTCGGCGGTTGACAATCGCCGAAGTAGAGTGAAGCACCAGAGAAACATAAATTATACCTCGACTCCGACAAAGGACCAAAGTGGTAAAGTTGCTGAGGGTGACTTCGTCCTCTAAAGACAGAGCTTCGAGCTTCACTTTTTCTGTCCATAGATTTCGTCAGAGCAAGGGCAACATTAGGGAAATAACACTAAAGACACAAATAGGACAGCATGACGCAGACAAAGTCCAACAACGGCAAGATCTGGTGAGACTGGCATCGCCGAAATCAGAGGAAGAAGAGACAATGATGTCTTTGATATCGGGACGAGAGAGCGTTTTTTAGGAGATAGAGTGGCTACATTTTAAGTCCTTTTTTTTTGTCAAACCACTTGCGTCTTTCGTTAGATATAGCGTTCAAACATTAGAACAACATAATGATTACCCAAGGCTCAAGAGAGCTAAAACCAGCAGAAATTAAAAAGTAAAAACAGATCTAGATGGAGAAACTCAAACATTCTGGAAAGTTAGGATAGAAGATGTATTTATGTTCTTCAATCTGGGAAAGATCTTGAACTGATCCTGGTTCCATAGCCATTAAAGGCAGATGAACACTAAGGGGAACTCTTTTGACCATTTGCCTTGAGCTTAAGTAATTCTCTATGAAGGAGATATTTTTACAAAGAAGACCTAATCCAAATACGAGGTTAACAATTCAATAATATCCAAATCAAATTTCTCTAAGGTCCATTAACTAAATGTTCTTGTCCTCAAAAGCTCATTTCATTGTAAACATTAGAGAAAATTTTAGAGAATATCCAACTAAAACACATGTCAATATACCCGACCCAATAACAGAGAAAGAGGGTGATGCTCAAAACAACCAACAAACTCTAAGATCTGAGAATGGCAGCGCCGCCTTGGTCTCTTGGAATCTCGGCGAGGCTGCTGGAACTGTCGAGATTGTCGCTGGCTTGCCGGGGAGCGTGGCTCAGGTCCAGCAAAAACATAGACGGTGGTCATTGAGCACCATCCACAAACAGGTATGTCGTGTATTCGATGACATAGGGGTGGACATACAAGGGCCAATAGAATATTGGAGTCAAAAAGCAAAGCTTGAATCCGCAGGTAAAATTGTCCCTGGAAGATGAAGGATGAGAGTGGGGATCTCGGTGATTAATTAAAACCACCGAAAATTTTTGGAATCTTGCAGACCCAAACAGAAGGTTAACCGGAGAGACAAAAAGAAAAGAAGAAAAAAGGGAGCATTGCACGAGAATAAAAAGCCCGACGCCAACGAAAGACGTCTTCTCCGGCTATGCTGGCGTCGGAGGAGAATATCGAAAGAGATGCCTCAATATCATTGGCACAGAGAAAATATTTGGTTCCTTTTTTTCTTCCTTTTCTGACTCTCTTCATTTTAAGTTCTTTTACTTTTGCTTTTTTCTAAAGAAAGTATTGCTGAGACCGGGGGCAGTTTATTCATATTTTGTACAATCAACATTAAACGCTTGTCTTGGCTAAACTAGTTGAGCTTTAGGCAATCAGTTCCTGATTAGCTTTTTTCTTTGGCACTTTTGTAGCGAATTCCTCAAATTTCTAGAAAAATAGTATTCATCAAGTTGAGACCTTTAAGTAAATTTATGCTGGCTTGTGTTAGGAGATGAGTGTGCTTACTTTTTCTTTGAATCTTATGCTTTTGATTACTTAAACACTACAATGAAGCAACATATGAATCTACTGTTCGATCATTCTGTTGTTCCTTTTATTCTTTGAGACTGTCTTGTGGACCAAGGATCAAATTTTGGTAATCTTACCATATCTGTCCTTTGACTCATTTAATTACACCAATCTTACCATATCTGTCTTAATTAACAATTTAGAACAGACTCTTATCTCGGTTATTTGCAAAGTTTCTAATGAATCTTGATTCGGTTTTACATCTTGTGAGTGGGCAAAAAGAAAGATCTGTATTTGACAAAGCTAGAGGCTTTGAAGATGAACCATTGTTCTTCACCATCTTTTTGTAGTACAATTCCGATAAACTAAGCCACCAGTTGGTGGACTACTCAATTGAAGCTGGCAACTACCGTGCAACCAATAAGAATAATGAATCATCCCAAGAACAGCTTTCACTTTGAAGATACTTCTGATTTCATAGTCTATCTTATTGCTCATCACCTGCCTTTTGAGTTCCACAGCATGATTTACAGGCAAGAAGACCAAACTCGAGATCAAACGGATTGCTTCTAGCCTAGTCTTTCCGTTTCTTTCAGAAAACGGCAACATTCCTTGCGTGGCTATCAACTTGTCTGAGAACCAGAGCTGTACGGAAAGATTCTCAAACCTCACATTTAGTTTCTTATTTGGGTTGGTGAAATTCACCAGCAACAACATATCACCATTGAAATAGACTGGAGACTCGAACAAGATGGTGTTGAGCTTTGCATTAGAGATGTCAAATACAGGGGTTCTTGGTCTGACAGCGAGAAAGAGAATCAAAGTAGCAATGCCAAAGACTATAAGAAGTATGCTGAAGATAAAACACAAAGCTGCACCACACCATATCCATGGATTCGTCCTGGTAGTTCTTAGCTGCAAGAGAACCATAGTATCGTTTATAGGCTGTGATTTGATACCGTCTAGTGTTGGCATCGCAGGGCTCTTCTGAGACAAAGGTGATTTAGACATAATCACTTCGGTGAGGGCTATTGGTGTTGTGTTTGGAGTTGATTTTTTGCTTCTTGGTGTTGATATACATGGTGTGTTTATTGGAGTATACCATTTGGAAGATGGCGTTTCCCATGGAGGCGTTTCACTTGGTTGTGGTTGCGACTGTGATTGTGGCGGTGGAGGAAGAGGCACTAGATTTGACATGGTTGAAGGACAATTACATGAAGAAGGAATCTCTTGAAGTTTCTTTCTTTTGAGTTTCTTGGTGGTGTTAAAGCTCAATGAATGCTCAATGGAAGGAAATTTTGGGAATGTGTAGTGGTATTTGGTTAAATAGAAAATTTAAAGTTTTTAAAAAAGAGATTATGACTGGGCAAAAGCAGGTAGCTTTTGCTTAATGGGATGGGTTTTGTTTAGTAGACAGAGAGAGAAAGAGTGAAAAGCGTGTTGTTTTGAAGAATTCAGAAAGAAAATCTCGCTGGCTTTTCAATTAAAAACTACATGCATTTATTATAACTTTTTTTTTTCTTCTGCTAATACATTTGAAAAGAATATTCAAAGAGTTTGGTCTGTTTAATATTAAAGTTTAGTAAAACTTTTTTCAGTTTCTGTAACTAAGCAAAAGTGTGGAGACTACACATGGGAAATTTGTTTGTATATATATTTTTGGACTTATATAATCTAAGAGTTGTACAAAATGGATACATTACTATTTACAATAGTGGTGTTAGATCAATTTTTCAACAGTTGAATCTTTCACAATGAGGCGGTTGAATAATTGAAAATATGATGTGGCAAAATTGGGCTCAACACCTATTGAATACATTTTTTTCAAAAAGAAAAAAAATAACAAAAGAGAGAAGAGATTGTAGGTGAGAGAACGAAAAGATATTTGGCAAAACTTGATTGATCGTCTTTATTCTTACCATTTTTTATCCAAAATTTGTAAACTAAATATAATTCCATTTATATTATTATTATTAAAAACAAAATTTATATCACAATTCACCATTTTTGTTCTCTATTGATAGAGATTTGTTTCATATATTTTGGACACAGAAAAGTATCTTCTAATTTTTATTTTAAACATATTTCTGTGCTTTTTGTGTTTTGGTAAAAGTATTTTTTGATTTCTACTATTATTATTTGAAATAGATATATATTCATAAATAATATTTAATTTTTAGTTATTTTAGTTGTAATTGGTAATTGTTATTAACATATAGTTGTTATATCTAAATATAAAATAGAATATAAAATAAAAATAGTAGGGCAGAATGTTGAATTTTATTAAAACTATTGTAGAAATGTAAAAATTGAAAGAGTGTTAAATAATTAGGTGAAAGAAAGAAAATATGATATGGATTATTAAAAGAGAAAAATGAGGGTGTTTTAAAAAAAAACTGTTGTACATAGTCCAAGTAACACTGTTATATATATATATAATACAAAAACTGGTTGTACTAAAAAGGGTTAAACAATAAAATTGAAAATTTAAACATTATAGCCTTAAATAAATAAATCATTGAAGCTACGTAATTAGAACACAAATTTGCTTGTTTGTTACTTTTTAATTTTGGTAGGTTTATATATTTTTTTTGCCAACGACCGATACTCAACTATAAACAGGTCCATAGAAAAAATAACTGGAAATTCACAAATTTCTTACTCTAACAGATCGTGCCAGATAATCAGCACGGTGATTTAAGACTCTAAGGATTGTGGATAGGGAGACGCGAGAGAAGAAAGAGCGAAGTTGTGCAAACGCCTCCTGATAAGAAAGAAAGGCAGACCACACATCCAGTCGTTCGAAAATCCTTAAAACCGTTTTGCAGTCCGTTAGCATTTCCACTTCCAAAATTTAGAGTTCTAGGGAGAGACTTCATAGCCCATAAAACAGCTTCAACCTCTGAATGAAGAGTCGATAAAATTTCGTTAGGTTTTAAATTTATGTTTTTTTTTATAATTCTTCTATCAATCTTTTTGATAATGTGTGTGAGACTTTGTAAAGATGTTTTGTAATCTTTATTTTTGTCCTTTGGACAAAGTTTTCTTATAAAGATATTTATTTATCTCTGTTGAAAAAATCTGACATCAAATGATTTGATAGATCTGACTGATTTATCCACAAAATCTACAATTGTCTATATAAGTTAGGATTGACAGCAGTTCATTATATATTATTTTTTGATGAAAGTTCATTATATATGATTGCATTCCTATATTTGATATTTGAGCTTAGCAAAATACGTTTTAATCGCACTTGAAATAATTAGTCACCTAAATTTTGCTTTACAGAGAGACATTTCATATATGAAATACGTGATACATTTTACTTTATTGATTTGGCTTGTCGTTTACTATTTAATATAGGAAATTTCCTAAACTAGCAATTTTTATATATAGTTTGCAGAAAAATATATAAAAATAGCTATGGCATTTTTGGAATATATAATAGCAATGGTGTTATTATAATGTCAAAGCGTAGTATATTTTTAGTATATTCATAGAATAGTACACAGTACTGCCAATTTGTACCATATATTATAGACTATTTCTCGTTAAGTACAATAAGATTATACTATTGTAGTGGAGTTACTGATTTAGCTTATTTTAGTCAAATTAAAAGGTTTGTATATTGGAGGCAGAAAAGTGGTTTAAATAAAATCAGACATTAACACTGCCCGTCTTGATGGTAATTGGCGTGGTATTACCACTAAGACTTGCCAAAAGAAGTTTTGACTATTTTTTCTTAACTATGCATGAATCAAAGATCATAAATTATCGCAAAGTTTCGAAGAGACAGATTACAAAACCAAGTAGTTAACACTATAGATTACTTAATCTGACTCATCTGTTATATATATAAAGGACATGTTGTTTAAAGAAAAAATATATATATGAGGAAATGAGTTTTGGAGTAAGTAAAGAGTTAGGACAGTATAGCAACAAGCAAAAAAACAATTTTAGTCGGAGAAGGAGATTTTTCATTCTCTTTGTCTCTAGCCAATGCTTTTGGTTCTGCAACAAACATAACTGCGACTTCTCTTGATTATCGAGGTACTACTATTTAAGTCATAAGTCATCTTGTATTGTATATAGATTTAATAAGATTTATAAAACTCAACTATGAGATATATAAGTCTTGTGATTGGTTAATGTAGTATTTTAATTATGAAATGTTGCATGTAGATGACGGAATAGCGAACGTGGAAGAGTTGGAGCGATATGGTTGCACTGTGTTCCAGGGTGTTAACGTACATTCCATGGCTTCAGACTATCGCCAAGATCGATACGACAGAATTGTCTTTAGTTTTCCTCATTCAGGAGAAGGTTTTGGTTATAGTGAGCACAAAGAGTACTAGATTAGGTATGTGTTGTGATACTTTTTGTTTTAAATCTTTCTCTTATTCGTTTATTGGAGGTTTAAAATTTGTGTGTATGTGTGTGTGTACAATTCACAGGTCTAATCAGAGGTTTTTTTGGAATGCAAAACGTATGTTGAAATATGGTGGAGAGATTCATGTGACACATAAGACAGGATACACATTTGATAAGTGGGAGATAGAGACTCTAGCTGAAGAAAATGGTTTGCGACAAATTCGTCAGATTGAATTCAACCAATATGCATTTCCTGGTTACATCAACAGGAGAGGACGTATTAAGCCAATTTTGTAGACTTCAGATAAACAGATAAAAGATGTTTTTGACCATTATGTTTATTCATTTATATATATATATATATATAATTTATTGTTAAAAATCATTTATATACTATATCTTAGATTTTAGATATTTAAAATAATCAACAATTTTTGTATTATCAAATAATATAAGTTAACAGTTATAAATAAAATTTTTTATAGATATAAATTACCACGTGGCAACAAGCGATTTTAGTTCCTAATATATATAGTTTTAATACTTATATATTATGCTATACAATACAGAATTCACGTATATCTACTTGCAATATTAAGTTAATTTAAATACTGCAATATAATCGGAAAGACGGATTTTCACATAATGGCTGAAGACAATGTTGATACATTAAACGATCAAATTATTAACATTTAAAGATTAAAACTCTCTGAAATTAGAATTAGTTCATCTTTTAAAAATCCATATTCTTAGAGTTTATTATTTGTGATAAAATAAATAAAATTTCTAAAATATTTGCTTCTGACTTTTTGTGATATAAAAAAGTGACCCTAAATCATATCCAGTAATAAGATGCTCTAAGCAAATGTTTTAAAAAATTATACTAAGGACGGCCCTGGTTATATGACAGAGTCATCTTCAATTTCCCTCACGCAGACTTCGACGTATGTGGTCGTGAGCACGATATTAAAACCATCATGTATTTTATAGACATCACCAAATTATATTTATGATATATAATAAAAAGTAATTCTATAACCACGATTTAACCATGGAAAATGTTAGTTAAGTTGGTGGCTGTAGAGAAAAATTTCAGCTACTCTTAATGATTTGTTGTAATGATGACTGTGTGATTTAGGAGACATCAAGAGCTTGTAAGAGGGTTTATGAAGAATGCAAGAGTGTTGGTGAAAGACGAAGACAAAGGAGGAGACTGAATATCCATATAGTGAATGGAAGCTAAAGACTTTGGGTGAAAAGAGGGTTTAGATTTGGTCCGTGAGTGTTGAGTAAGGAAATATTGAGCACGGATACTCAAAGATATTGGAAGATATCGAATATTTTATACTCTCTCTCTC
>JAKUCM010002932.1:0-14221 GCA_023374145.1 Lepidium sativum
AAAATGGCTATTGGAGAAACAGAAATTGACTTTCTTGACATGCACAATAAAGAAGGAGAATATCATCTCAAACAACATATTGCCAGCCAACTTGATGAGTTCCCAGATGAAATAATCTCTTTTAAGCAAGTCCAACAATTCCTCGAAATTATTAACTACATGGCAGACTTCATTCCGAAACTTGCAAAACAAGGGTCAAAACTCTCTGGTCAACTAAAGAAGAAAGCCCCACCATGGAGTCAAGATTGCACAAAGGCCGTAAAAGAATTGAAGAGAATATCAAAGACACTACATGCTCTAAAGGTTCGATCTAAAGGAAAACGAATCTTGCAAACCGATGCAAGCGACTGCTATTGGGGAACAGTTCTTCTTGAAGAAGATGACAAAGGGAAACGACGTATATGTTGTTACAAAAGTGGAGCATTCAAGGATAGTGAAAAGTATTACCACTCCACTTACAAAGAAATACGGCGGTAAAAAAGGGGAAAGAGAAATTTGAATTTCATCTAGTGGGCCAACATTTTCTCATAGAAATGGACATGTCCCCATTTCCAAAAATGATCCAGTTCAAACAGAAGATTCTCCCTCAACCGCAACTATAAGGTGGTCAAGCTGGTTTTCACAGTGGAAGTTTGATGTAAAGCATGTGAAAGGAAAATACAACTTCCTCCCAGACTTCCTATCCAGATTCCAAAGACAGATATCATCAATTTTTCCAATGATTTATACGTTCACCCCAGAAAACCCTTATGAAGAATCCCTAAGGAGTATGATCGCAACAATGCCACATGGGTTACAAGAAAAGATATTAGACGCAATGCTCATCCACCAAGGTGTTCATACGTTGCATGGCTTCTTAAAGTTCTATATTCACAGATATGGCCTTCACCTAGGACCACTTCTTGTCCTACTTTATCACCCGGTATACCCCTTCCTCAAAATTATATACATGAATCCTTTTCACTATTGCAATTTTCCAAGGGAAGCATATCTACTATTTACACTATTGAAGTTCTTTTCCATAAGAGCAAGATATTGCGATATTTTGGCAAAATGCCTTTTGACAAGGAGAAAGCCTCAGTACAAGCTTTTGTATAATGGCTCATCAAGTTTCATGATGTAACATGGTGGCAAGAGAAAATTCGGTCACAACCAGGTATGATGGTCCTAGTTACGTTCAGGCTAACTACGAGACAAGAACATGATGAAGCTGGTGTTGAAATTCAAAAACACTATGATGCACATGTCGTAACAAGTTATGATGATGATGCCTTCTCGGGAAAAAAAATTCATGAAAGGACAACTTACATGGCCTCATTAAACGGGTTAAACGAGTGTGACATTGACAAGAATCTGTTTTGTCCACATACAGCACATTGGCATAATATACACGTGTATCCAGCAGGTTTTGCTAAAGAGATAAGACAAGTCTTAACTAGCTTCCATGATCAATACGCGTGGCCGACATCGACAAGAGATCACCCCATCTACAGAGTTGAAGAGAAAATATACAAAATAACAAGATACATACCTGGTCAAAATGTGACAAAATTTGACTCTTACAACGAAGAAGAAGAAGAAGACAATGCATCTGACGATGGATAGATATAGTGTCGCCCCTCTTTTGGAGACGGGGGGAATAAAATATAGTAAAGACAAGAATTCAATGAAGTCAATATAATAATGAATAATGAGTTGAAATAAAATGTGGTTGCTAGATAAAGAAAAAAGTTGAATTTGTTTGTGAATTGTATTGTAAGATAGTGTGTAAAAATCTAGGGAATAAAATTTCAACCAAGTTTAGTTCAGATATGTCTAAAAGGATAAAAATGACCACAAAAAAATTTAAGCATCCACAACAACTTATTTGTAATGATGCTTTGCCTGCAATCTCTTTTCATCGCTACTATTTTGAAAACCAAGATACATGACATAAACGAAGATAAGCAACAAAATTCAAAACAGAAAATCCAAGAAGAACATGGAAATTTAACAGAGAAAAACCACAATCTTACCCATTCAGAGTTTCAAGTGTCAACGTTTTTCTTTTCTTTGAAGCAGTGTAGCGAACCAGCCATGGCTTCGGTGACAGACATGGGTCTTCCGATAAAGGATAGATTCGAGTCAGGTTCAGCTTGCTTCATGTTTTTGGAATTTCCAGTCATCTCTGCTTCTGAGAGAAACGAGAAGAAGAAGAAGAAGTCTTTCCAACTTTCTGTTTTTCAAAATTTGTATACTTTTGGAGAAAGCGGGAATTCTAATTTTTAAGCGCGACTTCCCAATGTTTTTATCTTTCCTAAATTACGTTTAGCTCCTTCTTTTTATGATAATTTCAGTTTTACTTCATTCATCCAAATGAGCCTAATATAAGGGCCCATAAAAACTAAGCCCAATAAAAGAATGGGCCTAATTTCCGGTTCCAAGGTGCCAGATTGAAACAAGAGGTAATTGTTGCGAGTCTGTAACAATCTTAGACTCATTAATGCGAATCCCTGCTAGAATGAGAAAAGATCTTTCCAACAGACTTATACAGCTCCGACAAGCTCACTAATGAGATTCAACTAAATGTGTGTAGGACTGAAAATATCTCTTTCTAACCCTAGTTGTTGTTAGAAAGTCTAAACTTCGCATCCTGCAATAGTCGATTTACTTTTAGATGTTCTCATATGTAGTAGTTGTAGAGAAAAAAAATGACAAGTTGCAATGAGAAGTTCAAGCTAGTTAGCTCTCTTTAGAAGCTATATTATTTAATCACTGTCTTCGAATGTTTCTTCTAGACATAGAAAATGAAGGTCTCAATAGTTGAGTACGTATCTTGCTTTGCTTTTCTATCTTCGGATAAATACAATCAATGCAAGTTATCTGAAAGTTTTGTATTTTGTACGTAACTTACGCATTATGAATACACTTTATGCATGATGCTAATTGGAGGTGGCATTTACTGACGTTTATTAGTCATTATCAACTTTATATTCACCTGCTATGAGATGGTAAGTGTTTCCAGGTCAAATAGTTTATATATATTTTGGAGTAGTGATTAGACAGAGTTATTTTTACCATACTTATTGCATTATTAAACAGAGACTTTAATTATTTCTTAAGACTGGGTCTTTATATATTATAAGATGCGTGTCGTTGAATACATGAATACGTAATTTAGTATCGATAGAATGATTAGAAAGTTGATAAGCCTTAGATCTGGGATCAGTTCCAAGATGTACGAATATATGAGATCTATCTTCAAGTTTCTTCAAGTGTGGAACATGAACCTTAGTGTATCTGATGCATCTAAAGATTTGGAGATGATCGAGTTTTGGCTATTTTCGACGAAAGATCTCATATGGTGTCCGATCTTTGATAGCTCTCGTAGCAATTATTATCAAGAGATATGTTGACTGTCTTACCGCTTCTCTCCAAAGATAATTTGGCATATGCATATGCTTCATCATGCTTCTTGACAACTCATTATCGTTCTATTACCTTCTTGTAAACTGATGGCTCCTTGCTACATTTTTTGAACTTAAGTCTTTTAAATACTTGATTCAACTTGATGTTCCAAGCTTTTAGTGCTTATTTCAACCCATACAAGGCTTTCTTGAGTCTATAGATTTTGTCTTCACTTCCTTTCACCTCAAAGCCCTCTGGTTGTGTGACATAAATTGTCTACTTAAGATCTCCATTAAGAAAAACCGTTTTCACGTCAAAATGATGTATCTCCCAGCCATTTGATGCTGATAGATTAATATGAAGCTTAATTGTTTTGAGATTTGCAACCTGTGCAAACACTTCTTCATAAGCTATTCCATATTTTTGCACATATCCTTTAGCAACAAGTTTTTACTTGTACTTGTTGATGCTGCCATCAGAATTGCGTTTGATTTTGAATGCCCATTTTAGTCTGATGGGCTTGACACCTTCCTGGAGATCCTCGAGTTCCCAAGTCTAATTCTTGACAATAGACCCAATATCATCTTCACAAGCAAGAATCCATACATTTAATTCCTTTTCTTCTTTGAAATTTATACATACATCATCCAAACACAATAGAAGCTTTTCCTTCAACCTCAGACAACAAAACATAATCATCAAGATGTTTTAATCTTAAAATTTCCCTTTGCAATTGGCGCAAGACTACATCGGACCCTCTGTTCTTGTCTCTTGTTCCTTGTTCATGGGATAAAGTCTCATCCTTGTCTTTGTCTTCAAATCTAATCTCTTCTTGTTCTTGATTATCATCACCATCAGATATAATATATGTCTCAGTACCACATATCATAATCTCAAAGGTTCCAACTTGACTTTCCTCTGAAACTATGGGATTCCAATTCCAACTCTTCGTTTCATCAAACACAACATCTCTAATTACCACAATCTTTTGAGAAATCGGATCAAGTAGTTGATAAGCCTTAGATCCGGGATCAGTTCCGAGATGTACGAGTATACGAGATCTATCTTCAAGGTTGTTCAAGTGTGGAACATGAACCTTAGTATATCCGATGTATCTAAAAATTTGGAGATGAACGAGTTTTGGCTATCTTCGACGAAAGATCTCATATGGTATCCGATCTTTGATAGCTCTCGTAGCAATTATTATCAAGAGATATGTTGACTGCCTTACCGCTTCTCTCCAAATATAATTTGGCATATGCATATGCTTCATCATGCTTCTTGACAACTCATTATCGTTCTATTACCTTCTTGTAAACTGATGGCTCCTTGCTACATTTTTCGAACTTAAATCTTTTAAATACTTGATTCAACTTGATGTTCCAAGCTTTTAGTGCTTATTTCAACCCATACTAAGCTTTCTTGGGTCTATAGATTTTGTCTTCACTTCCTTTCACCTAAAAGCCCTCTGGTTGTGTGACATCAATTGTCTCCTTAAGATCTCCATTGAGAAAAACTGTTTTCACGTCAAAATGATGTATCTCCCAGCCATTTGATGCTGATAGATTAATATGAAGCTTAATTGTTTTGAGTCGTGCAACCAGTGCAAACACTTCTTCATAAGCTATTCCATATTTTTGCACATATCCTTTAGCAACAAGTTTTTACTTGTACTTGTTGATGCTGCCATCAGAATTGCGTTTGATTTTGAATGCCCATTTTAGTCTGATGGGCTTGACACCTTCCTGGACATCCTCGAGTTCCCAAGTCTAATTCTTGAATAGACCCAATATCATCTTCACAAGCAAGAATCCATACATTTATTTCATTTTCTTCTTTGAAATTTATACATACATCATCCAAACACAATAGTAGCTTTTCCTTCAACCTCAAACAACAAAACATAATCATCAAGATGTTTTGGTCTTGAAATTTCCCTTTGCGATTGGTGCAAGACTACATCGGACCCTGTTTTCTCGTCTCTTCTTCCTCATTCATGGGAAAAAGTCTCATCCTTGTCTTTGTCTTCAAATCTAATCTCTTCTTGTTCTTGATTATCATCACCATCAAATATAATATATGTCTCACTACCACATATCATAATCTCAAAGGTTCCAACTTGACTCTCCTCCGAAACTTTGGGATTCCAATTCCAACTTTTTGTTTCATCAAACACAACATCTCTAATTACCACAATCTTTTGAGAAATCGGATCAAGTAGTTGATAAGCCATAGATCTGGGATCAGTTCCAAGATGTACGAATATATGAGATCTATCTTCAAGTTTCTTCAAGTGTGGAACATGAACCTTAGTGTATCCGATGCATCTAAAGATTTGGAGATGATCGAGTTTTGGCTATTTTCGACGAAAGATCTCATATGGTGTCCGATCTTTGATAGCTCTCGTAGCAATTATTATCAAGAGATATGTTGACTGTCTTACCGCTTCTCTCCAAAGATAATTTGGCATATGCATATGCTTCATCATGCTTCTTGACAACTCATTATCGTTCTATTACCTTCTTGTAAACTGATGGCTCCTTGCTACATTTTTTGAACTTAAGTCTTTTAAATACTTGATTCAACTTGATGTTCCAAGCTTTTAGTGCTTATTTCAACCCATACAAGGCTTTCTTGAGTCTATAGATTTTGTCTTCACTTCCTTTCACCTCAAAGCCCTCTGGTTGTGTGACATAAATTGTCTACTTAAGATCTCCATTAAGAAAAACCGTTTTCACGTCAAAATGATGTATCTCCCAGCCATTTGATGCTGATAGATTAATATGAAGCTTAATTGTTTTGAGATTTGCAACCTGTGCAAACACTTCTTCATAAGCTATTCCATATTTTTGCACATATCCTTTAGCAACAAGTTTTTACTTGTACTTGTTGATGCTGCCATCAGAATTGCGTTTGATTTTGAATGCCCATTTTAGTCTGATGGGCTTGACACCTTCCTGGAGATCCTCGAGTTCCCAAGTCTAATTCTTGACAATAGACCCAATATCATCTTCACAAGCAAGAATCCATACATTTAATTCCTTTTCTTCTTTGAAATTTATACATACATCATCCAAACACAATAGAAGCTTTTCCTTCAACCTCAGACAACAAAACATAATCATCAAGATGTTTTAATCTTAAAATTTCCCTTTGCAATTGGCGCAAGACTACATCGGACCCTCTGTTCTTGTCTCTTGTTCCTTGTTCATGGGATAAAGTCTCATCCTTGTCTTTGTCTTCAAATCTAATCTCTTCTTGTTCTTGATTATCATCACCATCAGATATAATATATGTCTCAGTACCACATATCATAATCTCAAAGGTTCCAACTTGACTTTCCTCTGAAACTATGGGATTCCAATTCCAACTCTTCGTTTCATCAAACACAACATCTCTAATTACCACAATCTTTTGAGAAATCGGATCAAGTAGTTGATAAGCCTTAGATCCGGGATCAGTTCCGAGATGTACGAGTATACGAGATCTATCTTCAAGTTTGTTCAAGTGTGGAACATGAACCTTAGTATATCCGATGTATCTAAAAATTTGGAGATGAACGAGTTTTGGCTATCTTCGACGAAAGATCTCATATGGTATCCGATCTTTGATAGCTCTCGTAGCAATTATTATCAAGAGATATGTTGACTGCCTTACCGCTTCTCTCCAAATATAATTTGGCATATGCATATGCTTCATCATGCTTCTTGACAACTCATTATCGTTCTATTACCTTCTTGTAAACTGATGGCTCCTTGCTACATTTTTCGAACTTAAATCTTTTAAATACTTGATTCAACTTGATGTTCCAAGCTTTTAGTGCTTATTTCAACCCATACTAAGCTTTCTTGGGTCTATAGATTTTGTCTTCACTTCCTTTCACCTAAAAGCCCTCTGGTTGTGTGACATCAATTGTCTCCTTAAGATCTCCATTGAGAAAAACTGTTTTCACGTCAAAATGATGTATCTCCCAGCCATTTGATGCTGATAGATTAATATGAAGCTTAATTGTTTTGAGTCGTGCAACCAGTGCAAACACTTCTTCATAAGCTATTCCATATTTTTGCACATATCCTTTAGCAACAAGTTTTTACTTGTACTTGTTGATGCTGCCATCAGAATTGCGTTTGATTTTGAATGCCCATTTTAGTCTGATGGGCTTGACACCTTCCTGGACATCCTCGAGTTCCCAAGTCTAATTCTTGACAATAGACCCAATATCATCTTCACAAGCAAGAATCCATACATTTAATTCCTTTTCTTCTTTGAAATTTATTCATACATCATCCAAACACAATAGTAGCTTTTCCTTCAACCTCAGACAACAAAACATAATCATCAAGATGTTTTGGTCTTGAAATTTCCCTTTGCGATTGGCGCAAGACTACATCGGACCCTGTTTTCTCGTCTCTTTTTCCTTGTTCATGGGATAAAGTCTCATCCTTGTCTTTGTCTTTGAATCTAATCTCTTCTTGTTCTTGATTATCATCACCATCAAATATAATATATGTCTCACTACCACATATCAAAATCTCAAAGGTTCCAACTTGACTCTCCTCCGAAACTTTGGGATTCCAATTCCAACTTTTTGTTTCATCAAACACAACATCTCTAATTACCACAATCTTTTAAGAAATCGGATCAAGTAGTTGATAAGCCTTAGATCCGGGATCAGTTCCAAGATGTACGAGTATATGAGATATATCTTCAAGTTTCTTCAAGTGTGGAACATGAACCTTAGTGTATCCGATGCATCTAAAAATTTGGAGATGATCGAGTTTTGGCTATTTTCTACGAAAGATCTCATATGGTGTCCGATCTTTGATAGCTCTCTAAGCAATTATTATCAAGAGCTATGTTGAGTGCCTTACCGATTCTTTCCAAATATAATTTGGCATATGCATATGCTTCATCATGCTTCTTGACAACTCATTATCGTTCTATTACCTTCCTGTAAATTGATGGCTCCATGCTACATTTTTTGAACTTAAGTCTTTTAAGTACTTGATTCAACTTGATGTTCCAAGCTTTTAGTGCTTATTTCAACCCATACTAGGCTTTCTTGGGTCTATAGATTTTGTCTTCACTTCCTTTCACCTGAAAGCCCTCTGGTTGTGTGACATAAATTGTCTCCTTAAGATCTCCCTAGAGAAAAACTGTTTTCACGTCAAAATGATGTATCTCCCAGCCATTTGATGCTGATAGATTAATATGAAGCTTAATTATTTTGAGATTTGCAACCTGTGCAAATACTTCTTCGACGAAAGATCTCATATGGTGTCCGATCTTTGATAGCTCTCGTAGCAATTATTATCAAGAGATATGTTGACTGCCTTACCGCTTCTCTCCAAATATAATTTGGCATATGCATATGCTTCATCATGCTTCTTGACAACTCATTATCCTTCTATTACCTTCTTGTAAACTGATGGCTCCTTGTTACATTTTTTGAACTTAAGTCTTTTGAGTACTTGATTCAACTTGATGTTCCAAGCTTTTAGTGTTTATTTCAACCCATACAAGGCTTTCTTGAGTCTATAGATTTTGTCTTCACTTCCTTTCACCTTAAAGCCCTCTGGTTGTGTGACATAAATGGTCTCCTTAAGATCTCCATTAAGAAATACCATTTTCACGTCAAATGATCTATCTCCCAGCCATTTGATGCTGATAGATTAATATGAAGCTTAATTGTTTTGAGATTTGCAACCTGTGCAAACACTTCTTCATAAGCTATTCCATATTTTTGCACATATACTTTAGCAATAAGTTTTTACTTGTACTTGTTGATGCTGCCATCGGAATTTCGTTTGATTTTGTATGCCCATTTTAGTCTGATGGGCTTGACACCTTCCTGGACATCCTCGAGTTCCCAAGTCTAATTCTTGACAATAGACCCAATATCATCTTCACAAGCAAGAATCCATACATTTAATTCCTTTTCTTCTTTGAAATTTATACATACATCATCCAAACACAATAGTAGCTTTTCCTTCAACCTCAGACAACAAAATATAATCATCAAGATGTTTTGATCTTAAAATTTCCCTTTGCGATTGGCGCAAGATTACATCGGACCATGTTTTCTCGTCTATTCTTCCTTGTTCATGGGATAAAGTCTCATCCTTGTCTTTGTCTTTGAATCTAATCTCTTCTTGTTCTTGATTATCATCACCATCAAATATAATATATGTCTCACTACCACATATCATAATCTCAAAGGTTCCAACTTGACTCTCCTCAGAAACTCTGGGATTCCAATTCCAACTCTTCGTTTCATTAAACACAACATCTCTAATTACCACAATCTTTTGAGAAATCGGATCAAGTAGTTGATAAGCCTTAGATTCGGGATCAGTTCCGAGATGTACGAGTATACGAGAACTATCTTTAAGTTTCTTCAAGTGTGGAACATGAACCTTAGTGTATCTGATGTATCTAAAAATTTGGAGATGAAAGAGTCTTGGCTATCTTCGACGAAAGATCTCATATGGTGTCCGATCTTTTATAGCTCTCGTAGCAATTATTATCAAGAGATATGTTGACTGTCTTACCGCTTCTCTCCAAAGATAATTTGGCATATGCATATGCTTCATCATGCTTCTTGACAACTCATTAACGGTCTATTACCTTCCTGTAAACTGATGGCTCCATGCTACATTTTTTGAACTTAAGTCTTTTAAGTACTTGATTCAACTTGATGTTCCAAGCTTTTAGTGCTTATTTCAACCCATACTAGGCTTTCTTGGGTCTATAGATTTTGTCTTCACTTCCTTTCACCTGAAAGCCCTCTGGTTGTGTGACATAAATTGTCTCCTTAAGATCTCCATTGAGAAAAACTGTTTTCACGTCAAAATGATGTATCTCCCAGCTATTTGATGCTGATAGATTAATATGAAGCTTAATTATTTTGAGATTTGCAACCTGTGCAAATACTTCTTCGACGAAAGATCTCATATGGTGTCCGATCTTTGATAGCTCTCGTAGCAATTATTATCAAGAGATATGTTGACTGCCTTACCGCTTCTCTCCAAATATAATTTGGCATATGCATATGCTTCATCATGCTTCTTGACAACTCATTATCCTTCTATTACCTTCTTGTAAACTGATGGCTCCTTGCTACATTTTTTGAACTTAAGTCTTTTGAGTACTTGATTCAACTTGATGTTCCAAGCTTTTAGTGTTTATTTCAACCCATACAAGGCTTTCTTGAGTCTATAGATTTTGTCTTCACTTCCTTTCACCTTAAAGCCCTCTGGTTGTGTGACATAAATGGTCTCCATGGGATCTCCATTAAGAAATACCGTTTTCACGTCAAAATGATCTATCTCCCAGCCATTTGATGCTGATAGATTAATATGAAGCTTAATTGTTTTGAGATTTGCAACCTGTGCAAACACTTCTTCATAAGCTATTCCATATTTTTGCACATATCCTTTAGCAACAAGTTTTTACTTATACTTGTTGATGCTGCCATCGGAATTGCGTTTGATTTTGTATGCCCATTTTAGTCTGATGGGCTTGACACCTTCCTGGACATCCTCGAGTTCCCAAGTCTAATTCTTGACAATAGACCCAATATCATCTTCACAAGCAAGAATCCATACATTTAATTCCTTTTCTTCTTTGAAATTTATACATACATCATCCAAACACAATAGAAGCTTTTCCTTCAACCTCAGACAACAAAACATAATCATCAAGATGTTTTAATCTTAAAATTTCCCTTTGCAATTGGCGCAAGACTACATCGGACCCTCTGTTCTTGTCTCTTGTTCCTTGTTCATGGGATAAAGTCTCATCCTTGTCTTTGTCTTCAAATCTAATCTCTTCTTGTTCTTGATTATCATCACCATCAGATATAATATATGTCTCAGTACCACATATCATAATCTCAAAGGTTCCAACTTGACTTTCCTCTGAAACTATGGGATTCCAATTCCAACTCTTCGTTTCATCAAACACAACATCTCTAATTACCACAATCTTTTGAGAAATCGGATCAAGTAGTTGATAAGCCTTAGATCTGGGATCAGTTCCGAGATGTATGAGTATACGAGATCTATCTTCAAGTTTGTTCAAGTGTGGAACATGAACCTTAGTATATCCGATGTATCTAAAAATTTGGAGATGAACGAGTTTTGGCTATCTTCGACGAAAGATCTCATATGGTGTCCGATCTTTGATAGCTCTCGTAGCAATTATTATCAAGAGATATGTTGACTGTCTTACCGCTTCTCTCCAAAGATAATTTGGCATATGCATATGTTTCATCATGCTTCTTGACAACTCATTATCGTTCTATTACCTTCTTGTAAACTGATGGCTCCTTGCTACATTTTTTGAACTTAAGTCTTTTGAGTACTTGATTCAACTTGATGTTCCAAGCTTTTAGTGTTTATTTCAACCCATACAAGGCTTTCTTGAGTCTATAGATTTTGTCTTCACTTCCTTTCACCTTAAAGCCCTCTGGTTGTGTGACATAAATGGTCTCCTTAAGATCTCCATTAAGAAATACCGTTTTCACGTCAAAATGATCTATCTCCCAGCCATTTGATGCTTAAAGAATAATATGAAGCTTAATTGTTTTGAGACTTGCAACCAGTGCAAATACTTCTTCATAAGCTATTCCATATTTTTGCAAATATCCTTTAGCAACACGTTTTGACTTGTACTTGTTAAAGCTACCATCGGAATTTTGTTTGATTTTGAATGCCCATTTTAGTTTGATGGGTTTGACACCTTCCGGGAGATCCTCGAGTTCTCATGTCTAATTCTTGACAATAGACCCAATATCATCTTCACAAGCAAGAATCCATACATTTAATTCCTTTTCTTCTTTGAAAGTTATACATACATCATCCAAACACAATAGAAGCTTTTCCTTCAACCTCAAACAACAAAACATAATCATCAAGATGTTTTGGTCTTAAAATTTCCCTTTTCGATTGGCGCAAGACTACATCGGATCCTATGTTCTCGTCTCTTGTGCCTTGTTCGTGGGATAAAGTCTCATCCTTGTATTTGTCTTCGAATCTAATCTCTTCTTGTTCTTGATTATCATCAACATCAGATATAATATTTGTCTCACTACCACATATCATAATCTAAAAGGTTCCAACTTGATTCTCGTCCGAAACTCTAGGATTCCAATTCCAACTCTTCGTTTCATCAAACACAACATCTCTAATTACCACAATCTTTTGAGAAATCGGATCAAGTAGTTTATAAGCCTTAGATCCAGGATCAATTCCAAGATGTACGAGTATATGAGATCTATCTTCAAGTTTCTTCAAGTGTGGAAAATGAACCTTAGTGTAGCCGATGCATCTAAAAATTTGGAGATGATCGAGTTTTGGCTATTTTCGATGAAAGATCTCATATGGTGTCCGATCTTTGATCGCTCTCTTAGTAATTATTATCAAGAGATATGTTGAGTGTCTTACCGCTTCTCTCCAAAGATAATTTGGCATATGCATATGCTTCATCATGCTTCTTGACAACTCATTAACGTTCTATTACCTTCTTGTAAACTTATGGCTCCTTGCTACATTTTTCGAACTTAAGTCTTTTGAGTACTTGATTCAACTTGATGTTCCAACCTTTTAGTGCTTATTTCAACCCATACAAGGCTTTCTTGAGTCTATAGATTTTTTCTTCACTTCCTTTCACCTGAAAGCCCTCTGGTTGTGTGACATAAATTGACTCCTTAAGATCTCCATTAAGAAAAACCATTTTCACGTCAAAATGATGTATCTCCCAGCCATTTGATGCTGATAGATTAATATGAAGCTTCATTTTTTTGAGATTTGCAACCTGTGCAAACACTTCTTCATAAGCTATTCCATATTTTTGCACATATCCTTTAGCAACAAGTTTTTACTTGTACTTGTTGATGCTGCCATCGGAATTGCGTTTGATTTTGAACGCCCATTTTAGTCTGATGGGCTTGACACCTTCCTGGAGATCCTCGAGTTTCCAAGTCTAATTCTTGACAATAGACCCAATTTCATCTTCACAAGAAAGAATCCATACATTTAATTCTTCTTCCTCTTTGAAATTTATATGTACATCATCCAAACACAATAGTAGCTTTTCCTTCAACCTCGGACAACAAAACATAATCATCAAGATGTTTTGGTCTTGAAATTTCCCTTTGCGATTGGTGAAAGACTACATAGGACCCTGTGTTCTCTTCTCTTGTTACTTGTTCATGGATAAAGTCTCATCCTTGTCTTTGTCTTCGAATCTAATCTCTTCTTGTTCTTGATTATCACCACCATCAGATATAATATTTGTCTCACTACCACATATCATAATCTCAAAGGTTCCAACTTGACTCTCCTCCGAAACTTTGGGATTCCAGTTCCAACTTTTCGTTCCATCAAACACAACATCTCAAATTACCACAATCTTTTGAGAAATCGGATCAATTAGTTGATAAGCCTTTGATCCGGGATCGGTTCCAAGATGTACGAGTATACGAGATCTATATTCAAGTTTCCTCAAGTGTTGAACATGAACCTTAGTGTATCCAATGCATCTAAAAATTTGGATATGATCGATGATTGGCTTTTTCCGACGAAAGATCTCATATGGTGTCTGATCTTTGATATCTCTCGTAGCAATTATTATCAATATATATGTTGATTGTCTTACCGCTTCTCTCCAAATATAGTTTGGCATATGCATATGCTTCATCATTCTTCATGACAACTCATTAACGTTCTAATACCTTCTTGTAATTTTATGGGTCCTTGCTACATTTTTCGAACTTAAGTCTTTTGAGGACTTGTTTCAACTTGATGTTCCAATCTCTTAGTGCTTATTTTAA
>JAKUCM010002933.1:0-39770 GCA_023374145.1 Lepidium sativum
TTTCCTCGGGTCCTACTGAATTGATTTTAAAGGAATGTCTCTTATTGCTTAATTGTCTTTCATTTTAGTTAACTTTCTAAATATATATTAAAAGTGATAATATTTAAATTTTGGTATGTGTCCTCTTACAAGCTGTCAACAGGTTTTCATTGCTTTAAAATTGTAACAAGTTCACTTAATCCAGAGATATATAATTATAATTATCGGTAACAGTTTATTCTGATTTATAAGCTCTCCAATGTTTTTTTTTTGGTTTTAAGCTCTCTAATCTTTAATCTAAGGTAAGATATAAATTATAAATCATCTATGATAAGTAGTCATCATTACGGTTCTTTACATTTATATCGTTTTCATAATAGATTTATGCTTTAAGTACGTTAGTCATCTATTCAACGATCGATTTGCAATACTCCAGAAAAGAAACATTAAATAATAAATGTAAATAAAAGTGGTATATATAGTCGGATGGACTGTACTTATTTAGGCTTTGTAATTTTTAGCCAATTCGATGTGTTTTTTTTTTTTTTTTTTTCTGACACTTGATGGGCATTAATCATCATCATCATTTAGCCAATTTGTGTGTACTCTTTGGTGGTAGCTTCTTTGTTTTTTTGTCAGGTCTTCTGATAACTTTTTTATTTTGGTCAAAAGATCTTCTGATTACTATAAGGCATTTTGTATAAACAAAACAGATCGGACGATATAAGGAAAATAAACAAAACAAAATAAATTAAAATGAGTATAAGAAGCGGTGCAAAACAAGAAATACTCAAGTTAAACTGAAAGTACATATGAGATGGGTATAATAATTATACAAAAGTCAACCTCCTTTCAGCACGAACATTGTTATATGGACGACCATAGACATACACACTTCATCCACTCTTGAGTACGCCATTCAAGGCCTAACTCGCTTCCTACTGATTTTACACAAGATTTGAAGAATCGTTATTACACAATATTTCTTGATTTGTAGGTGTCATGCTAATCTTTTTTGTATCCTTTCAATTTTATGAAATGTCCCCTAAGGAACTATTATATATAATGATATACAATATTATGATTAAAACCAAAACAAAAAACACTACAATAAAATAGGACAGTTGCGATGTAAGATATCCTCACAGAGACGTCGCAAATAGGTACTTGAGACAACCTTGCGACGTTAAGTAAAACGTTACTATTCCTTAGTCGTAAACCGAAAAACGTCGCAGAGTTGTAGCAAAGCCTGTGATGTACAAAGATGTCGCAAAAATATTGTTAAAAGAAGCACCACAAAAGCGAGGCAGATTTTGTGTTGCTTTTACGACATCAGTCCTTGCGATGTTTCTGCACACCGTCTCCTGCGACATTTAGAAATGCAACAGCTTCAAAATTTAGAAATAGCGACTTTTCTATGACATAAAATTCTGCGACGTAACTGCGACTCTAATGACTGTGAGGCATCTGCGACGTCTGTACTCTGCGACATTCTTGCGAGTCTTTCTTCTGCGACGTTAGTTTTTTTGTTTTTTTTAAAGTAAATAAAAAATAAATATAAATTAAAAATAATTCGAATAATATAAATATTAAAATTAAAAATGTTGTACAAAATATTCAAAAAGACTAAAAATCGTCAGATTGGTCCAAGTTGACCGAGGCGGAACCCGCATCTTCAACATTTATCTCTGAGAACACACCAGTTAACTCCGAATTCTTCATTGCCATGATAGACCATAGTCGATCATATGTTGAAATCTTCTTTTTTGGCTTGGCTAGCTCACTGTTCGTCCGCTTTAACTCTTGCGTCTGACGATCAACAAGCTCCCTGAGATTGTTAGAAGCTCCAGAGGATTGAGAGAATCCTTGCTGCGAGATACACTGCTCAATCTTGGATTCTAAGGAACATGTTCCAAACAGTCTCCCTTTTTTATGGGGAGCGATCTAAAAAAGTAATACATTTAAACGTTAGATAAATTAATATAAACTACAAATAAGATAATGATTTTTAAACAAATTTACCTTGGCATATATTTGGTTCTTCTGTGCAATGGATAATCTACCGGATGCAGAGCTCTCATTACTGCAATCTTGAGTCAGTTCCTGCAACTCTGCAGTAACATCGTGTTGGGAATGTCCTGCAATCATTTTTACTTACTCGTGTGGTCGGTTCTAACATCGAGATTAGAAAAATTCATATGGTACTAGGGGTTGTAATGGCTTGCTAGAGTCCACTTATAATCTGTTAGTTAAGATACTCACTGCTAGTACTATATGATCCTATTGGGTCACACACCTAAGCAAATGGAGACAATTCAATAGGGAATGATCATTATAGGAATGATTCATGACTTGAGAATAATAATACATGGTTTCGGATGAGAACATGTGTTTTGGGCCAAGCCTAAATTAATCCTAATTCAACTAGGAATTAATTAGGTGTTTTAGGCTGGGCCTAAATTAATCCTAATTCAACTAGGAATTAATTAGGTGTTTTGGGCTAGGCCTAAATTAATCCTACTTCAACTAGGAATTAATTAGGTTAACTTAAACTCCATATATATATGATATATGACATGTTTTTGATGTAAAAGAAACCTTAGCCGCTGATGCACAAGTCGAAATCCTAAGAGAATTGCACACAAAGTTCTAGCAAACTTCTCTCCTACTTGCGTGCGTGTGGACTATCAATAGAGGTGCTACACTTGGAGCACTTGTTGATCTCATACCCGATCTTATATCCGCTGCACTTACTAAACTTCAAGTATAATAGAGTTCTCTATTTATCAGATTCAATTAAGTTAATACAAGACGTAGAGCTTAGGGTTTTGCTAGATTAGTCAATTGATAATTGTCGAATTGCTTAAAAACCTAACATATTGTTGTACATTTCTCTGATTTTTTGTCCACAAAAATCCCATCATTGTTCCTTTTGGTCAAGTACATGGTGTTGAGAATATCAGGAAGAGTATCCCCTGATTACTCTTGCTGAAAATATTATAAAACATATATTAAATGAATAAAATGTTATATGATTTATGTAAAAATTAGAAATAAATTAAATTCAAAATACTTACCTGTTTGTGTGGCTCGGGCTTTAAACGAAGTTTGGCCCGAACAATGCTTATGCGGACCACTACCATCAAGATCAGATAACCGAGCCGCCCTGCAGTTATCGCTATTCCTCTACAAATTCGTATCTTCTCAATACCGAATCAGACCTTCCCAGACTGATTCTTTGAACCTAAAAACGTTTTGATAAATCCTAAAATTGTTTTGTAAACCCTAATTCCTATATCTAAGAAATTCAATCCTAAATCTAAGAAATTCAATCCTAAATCAAACATATTCAAACGAAAATCAAATCCTAAATCTAAGAAACTGAAAAATGTTTCCGTACATTGAGAGGAGTGGAGAGGATGCTGGAGAAGAGGACCACCGGTGAAGAGAAGTGGACGCCGGAGGAGCAAGCTTTGCTGTAAATCATGGAGGGAAAGAAATAGAAGAAGATAAGATGAGGGAAGAAGAGAACTTACCTGACGTGGAGGCTGTGGCGAGACGTGGCGGCGACAGCGAGACGAGGCGTCGAGACGAGAGAGAAGAAGAATATATTCGCGAAAATGGAAAGAAGAAAGTGGGGAAAGAGAAACGGCACAAAAGTGATAAGGGGGTGGGCATCGCAAAGATGTCGCAAACTTGTGACACCTATGCGATGACATTATGGTTTTTTGGAACCTGCGACGTACGTGTCCAGCATATCGCAAGGATGTTGCAAACCTGCGACGCCTCTGCGATGAGATTAGAGTCTTCGGAGTTTGCGACATCCTTGTGATCCTTTGGACAATGACTTCATAGGACGTCACATGTTCTAATTTTTTTTTAAATTACCAAAAATTCTAAGGATTGAGACAACACTTTAGAGTCCTCTAAATAACTTTAACGACATATTTTAGGTAGATTTGAATCCTTATTCATAGAATTTTATACGTTTTAGAGTCCCTTTGGTGCATTTTCGCATACAACATGCATTTGGAGAAACTTAGGTGTAAAAGAGATGGATTTGGAGCATTTTTACGTAAAATTGGCATAAGGACTGCAAAGCTGAGTCTAAGGCGTAACATCTAAACTAAAGACCTTGAAGGCCTGAAACGCATAGACTAGCCTCTCTAACTCGCCCACACACCGGCGAGTACATGCTGAATGGTGAAGCTCGCCTCCCCAACTCGCCTGCACAACGGCGAGTACATGCTAAATGTTGAAGCTCACCCGCCCCAACTCGCCTCCCCAACTCGCCTGCACACCGCCGAGTACAGGCTGAATGGTGAAGCTCGCCTGCCCCAACTCGCCTGTATATCAGTGAGTGGCCTGAACGCGGAAGCCTGAAGCCTCAACTTGCTAGTGTGACTCGCCCGCACCACTTAAGCAGCACCCACAAACTTCATTGTTTTAACCCGTCCAACTCTGATGCTGACACAGATTACAACTTTTATGTTTTGGGGATCTATATATACTCCTTATGCGAAAAACACAAAAACATCTTTTAACCTATCTTTGAACAATCTTTTAATTCAACACAATCTTTTCTCTCTTTTTCTCCTTGCCTCCGTTCTTACTGTTTTCTTAGATCTAGTTTGATGTGCTAAGAATCTGAAGGAGTTAAGCCCATTTTCTTCTTCAGTTTTCAAAATTCTTTCTATATATGTCTTCTATTGCAATTTTCTGTGTTTGTGTTCATAACCATGAGTGAGTAGATCCCTAAGAGTCTCACGAGGAAGAAGGTAGATCTATGTATTATTCTGGGATTTTAGCTTGTTTAGGTGTTTAATGTGTAAATCTAGTTGTCTGTTTGATCGTAGTGCTAGTTTTATCCTGATCACATGAGACTTGATCCGCTTGAGCCCTAGATCTAAGAAGTTATAGGTTTCCAAGCTTAGGTGCTGTTAGGGCTAGTATTTCTATCTGAAGAGATTGGTCATTTAGATTGTTAGTTGGCTGATTTGAGAATTTGTTCATCCTGCCAATCCGCGGAGAAATCTCCAAAGAGATTCATGTTAGATCTTAATAGGTTGAGATTTCATGTTCATGAGAATGACTTGTTTACCCAGTTTCTGTGTTTCTCCGCCGTAGAGTTTGCTTAATAGGTTGCTAGACAAGCTCAAGAACCCTAACTCGGACCGAAATCATTGACCTTTCTTCCTCATGACCCTGGTTTAGCCCTTTGATATTCGAAGTTATACCATGTTTTAGCTACTTGCTCTGTTTTTCTATTTATTCTGTTTCTGCCATTATTGCTTGCTCTGTTTGACCTGACCCTACATTTTGTTACACTTGAAATAGATTGGTTTATCATATCCCTTGTGTTAGCACCACACTTTGGTTTGATAACTATTATATTGCAATAGATTTGACTAACAAGGGTGAAATTCTGATATCAAATTGGTGTCGTTGCCAAAAAGGTGTTTTGTGCTACATATTGGATCTTAGAACATTCTATGATCAAGTTTTTCTTGTTTTTGCTACGTTTCAGGTACATACATCAGACTCACTCTTCAGCCTTAAGCACACTCGCCAACCTGACCAACGAGTTCACCCTGTGTGTTAATGCAAACGAGATCCAAAGGTCCTCTTGAACCACCCTAATCTCTCAGTTCAATTAACCTACTCACTAAAGAGCTCTGAGCTCACCAAATCAGGCTTGCGAATCTGCCTACTGAGGCTGTAAAATGGCTGACTCTATGACACCTGATGACACTACCGATGGCTCATACACACCATCCCACCCCATATGATTCCACCGTTTGCCACTCCACTACCAAGGCACATTAAACCTATTGGTGCTGGTGATGCACCATCGTTGCACACACCACAACAAGGTTTACCATCTGAAGATCCTCTAGATCATTTGGACGAGTTCGAGCGGGTATGTGGTTTAACCCGAATTAATGGTATCTCAGAAGACGCATTCAAGCTGAGACTTTTCCCTTTCTTGTTGAGAGATCGCACACATGTATGGGAAAACAACTTTTGCAGGGGTTGATTACATCATGGGCTGATTGCAAGCGCATTTTCTTAGCCAAATTTTTCTCGACCTCTCGCATAGCCAAGCTTCGTCATGCCATATCAAACTTTGCTCAATCTGGTACAAAATCCTAGGTTGACGCTTGGGAGAGGTACAAAATGTACCAGTCACAGTATCCCCATCATGGTATATCTCAAGAGAGCATCCTGAGCCATTTTTACAGGGGTCTTCATTCGATGTTGTGCATGCTATTGGATACAACCAGCAATGGGAACTTTTTGAATCAAGATGTTGCAGATGGTAGGAATTTGACTGAAAATCTAACCTCAATGGATGACCAATATGGTGAGGACTTTGTTCGTTCGGGGCGTGGTACATTAGATTCTACATCTTCGAGCATGAAGGACCTGAGGGCACTGAGTGTTAAGATAGATATGTTACTGATGGTCCACCATAAGCAAGTTAGCATGATTGGTGAGGAAACCCCGGAAGAGGATACACAGGTTGCTGGGGTCAGTTTTCTGCAAAATCAACAAGGCAAAAAGCCATGGAAAACAACTAGAAGTCAAATCCCAACCTCTCCTATAGAAGCAACAACGTGGAGAACCCACAAGACTAAGTCTATCCCCCACCAGTTAAGAAAGCATGGATCCCGCGCAACTAGTACAACCATAGTTTTCAGCCTGCGCAGAATGCACAACTGGCACAACCCTCCTTATCAAAAGATTCCACTGATGTTTTGGAGATTTTCAACAGATTAAGCATGGCCAAGCTACAAAGGATGCTGAATTTAACAAGAGGTTTGCTGAGGTTCAACAGTGGCTAGACACATCACATAATGACCTTTATTGCAAGTTTGAAACTTTGAATGCTAGATTAAAGCATGTGGGGAGTCACCAAACCTATTCTTCTTTAAAGACTACTGGCCAACTGTAAAGCTGTCCAAACTCCTAAGGAATACACAACTCAGTCACTCACTCTCAGAAGTGGCAAACAACTACCTTCACGAGATAGTACACTTACTTGCACTGAGGACAATGAGGTTCAAGAGGGGGGAGGGGAACCAAACTGAGACACAACCCTTTGAAGCTGAGCTCGCCAGCCCAACTCGTCACACCCCCAGGCGAGTTCAGCACCCTGATGTTGAATTTTCTGCCGCTGCACCTGTCTGAAGAAGGATAAGCCAGCCAAGGTCAGAGAGCTCTTTGACAGTCAAATGAGAGGAGTTGATTTGAAAATGCCGTTGCTGGATGCATTTGCTCTCATTCCCTGGTACCAAAAATTCCTAAAAGATGCCATCAAGGGGAAATCAAAAAGTGTTGAGGGCATGCTGCTTGAGTCTCATCAATGAAATGTTGTAGCTGAAGCCAAAATTGTGCTTGAAAAGTTTGAGGATCGAGGAACATTCACACTTCCATGTTCTCTAGGCCACATGACCTTTAAAAAATGACTTTGTGACTTGGGAGCTTCAATCAATTTGATACCCTTGGGTCTGGCGAAGAGGCTAAGCCGGGATGACTATAAGGCCTGCAAGCTCAATCTGATCCTTGCTGACCGTACCAAGTGTTTCCCCCACGACCTTCTTGAAAATTTGCCTCATGATTGGAGACGTAGAGGCTCCCACTGACTTCATAGTCATACAGATGGATGAGGAACCACAAGATCATATGTTATTGGGTAGACCATTTTTGGCATCCGTTGAGGGCAGTGATAGACGTTAAAAGAAGGACAATCGAGTTGAACCTGGGGGATGATGAAAAAATTGAATTTGACCTAAATTATGGAGATTCGGTTAAGCCCACAATTGAGGGACATGGGTTCACAATCAGTGAAGAGGTTGACATCGTTAAGGAACAAGAATACAAGGGAACTCTAGTCTCCCTTAAAAAACCACCTTGAAAAAGAAAGAGTGAAAAGTCAAGCTTAGAGACTTAAAACAAGCTCATTTGGGAGGAAGTCTCATGCATATGCTTGTACATATCCTTCAACTACTTCAACTCTATTTTTAATTTTCGTTTTTTCTTTGGGTCTTTGCTGCTAATTGTGGTTGTGTGTTTGAGTGAGTAGTTGATACATAGGAGACACATCTTAAAGAACTATCTAATGTTCCTTTTTACAACTACACTCACTCACTCAAGCACATTACAATCTTCTTTGTCTTTTGTTTAATTTTCTGGATCAACAATTATCATTAGCTCAGCCACTGTCTCTAAAAGTTGATTATTTAGGGTTGAGTATTTGATTAGCCTATACTAAGCCCGCCCACGTCTAATCTTTTCTTGTTTTTAGACGTTGTTTCAAAATAGGTTTTGGGTCAACATTAGCATGGGAAAAGTCAATAGGATTTTTGTTGGGCCAAAAAATGGGGTTTTGAGTCTGTTGGGTGAGTTTGGCTTGGGGTCCAGACTCATTAGAGCTTCTAGAACGCCAATGTCACTTCTCTGCTACAATACCGACAAGTGGAGGAATAAGTGGTGCAGAATCTTCCAGGAAATATGTGGCTAAGTTTCAAGTGGTTTGATGAGTAGGACCAACGAGCACATTTTTTTGCTAATACTTGTGTCAGCCTTTGTCCCCCACTCAAGGCAGCATCCAAGTCTCACCATCCACTATAAACTCAAGAGCCCCCTCCACTTCTTCTCCACACATCCACATCTCTCTCTAGAATCATTCATCTCACTAAAGGTTGTCATTAGCAATTTCATAAGGTTCGAATTCAGCATGGAAAGTTGGATGGTTTCAGAAAGTCAAAGGAAAGAAATGGGTAGCATCATAAGGTCTCGACTTGTTTCAATGGAGGACAAGGTAAGATAGAGAGCTCGCCGCCAAGCCTTCCTAAGTGAATGGAAGCAATCTGAAGAACGTGGGCACCCTTTGGACGACGTTGTAACAACCACAAAGAAGCACAAGCCTAAGAAACATGGAAGAAAGTTTGTCCTTACGAATTCAAGCTCGGATGAGGAAGCATCCTATATTCCAACTCCCCCCTCCACCCGGCGGTGAACATCATACTGTACCAAGAACAGATAAGGGGAAAGGTATAGCTGCAACGTCTGAAAGTGAAGGTGAAATAACCAGAATAAGCCCTAAGATTATTGAGAAGAATGTGGCACATAGGGGACATGCACAAACGGTTGAAGATGAGCAAGATGACAAATTTTCGCGAACCTTAGAACACTGATCAATGATGGGTATACTGAAGACCAAACCTTTATAATTTTGAAATAAAATGAGACACACCAACGAGCTCAAGGGCCGAGGTCTATATTCAGCTACAACGAAACATACAATGCGCTTTCACACATAGGTTTCAAGGGTACGATTTACCCCCATAGACCAACGCTGGAATTGATGGGTGTGGAAAGTGATGTGGACATGATATTAGAAGCTTGTGGGCTCTTAAAAAGGGCTACTATGGTCTGCAATGAGTAAAAGGAAGAGTCTACACAATTCATAGCTACTGTGAAATATCACAAGTATAAATTTGTGACTGTGGAATCGCTGGTGAAGCAAGGAGCTGGGTACATCACTTTCACAATATATGAGCAGCCGTATGAATTCACCTTCAAGCAGATGGAGGAGCTTTATGGTTTTCCATCCGGTGATGTAGCTCTCCCCAATATAGACGAATAATAGCTGGATGAAGTTTGGCATATCTTTGCAGGACTACCCCTTTCACTCCATCAAGAAGCAAGGGAAACAAGATCAGGAACCATGTGATCAACTGCGCCAGGAGAAATATTGCAAAATTGATGTTTTCAAGGCCGTCCCTAGGTCCTATAAACTCGGGTGAAATGGAGTTGCTGAATATAGCCTTAACAAAGCTGATTGGAGTAACTCCAAGTGGAAGGCAATTAATGGGTGATGACGCTAATGCTGGCTTGGCTTATATTTTGGCTAAAAAGTTCAGAATCTATAGATCTAGAGCATCGCTTCAGACAAATAGAGCCAAGCCAAAGCCCATCTGTGTAGGCGGGTTCATAACCCCTATCTTGATTGCTTGAACTCAGATGGATGAGGCCGGACTCATAGCACCTAGGGTGATGAATGTTCACTCCCTCAAGGCTTCAGAGGTGTAAGCATGGAAAGACCAAGGTTGACGGCTGCTCTACAATCTCTTTCACCCAGCAAATGAGGATGCAAAGACCGCACTGTCGTGCAAGGAATTGAGCTCCTTAGTATAAACCCAAAATGGTGAATTTGCACATCCACCCAAACAGCTACACCTTGGAGGAGACGAATGCCTCCACAACTCACATCTTTGACTTCTGAGGGACTAACTCTCCATCTCCATTGTAAAATCCGTTGTATCCTTTTCATCTATGCTTGCATCTGTTGGCTTTATTTTTCTTAGCATATATTGTTGTTTCAATATGAACTTACTTTTCACTCTTTTACACACAAATTCTGTGTGATTTAAGTTTGGGGGGGGGGGGGGAGTCAGATTGTGTTTGATGTTAGTTTATGTTTTCTTACGTTCCCTTTAGCATGCATTCATGTAAGTCTTCGAAAATCCAAAAAGGTTTTTCATTTTTTCACATCTATGGCATAGAAAATCAAAAATAGAGTGTTCATGCATTTCACTTAGGATTGAGTCTAGCTGCATTTTGGGAATCATCTTACTTAACCTAGACAATCTTGCTAGGTTGAATGGCTAGGAACCATAGCGAACTCTTAGACTTGCGGTTTTTCTCTTTCGAACGCTTGATGTTTGTGTGCTCATACTCCTTCTAATTGAACCATATTTATCAATCTAGAGCCTATATATACATCGAACACTTTCCTTCCCTATGTTTAGCTTGACCTATGGTTTGTGGAAAATCTCTCCCTAAGTTAAAAACTGAATTTAGGGCTGAATTGTTAAAATGCTAGGAAGCCATAAACAAACCAGAGGTGTGCGTAAACCCATACACCTTTGCATCTCTTTGGCAGTATGAAGCAACCAAGATTATGCGTAAACCCGTACATTCTCGCGCTTGTGAAAAATCCACTTTCCTATAGAATAATTTGGTGTGATGAAGAAGTTGAGACTGTGTGTAAACCCGTACTTTCTCAAGCATGTGTAGTGTGCCCATTTGTCTGTCACATAGTTGGTGAAGCAGCTGGGAGGAGGTGTATACCCATCACCTTTAACGCTTGTGTATATCAACTGATATTGAGCTGTTGAGCCAAATTGAATAAGTGCAGATAGTTGAAATAAATAAGAGAGAGAACCACCATAGTTTAAGTTAAGGTATAGCTAAGCTCAGGGAAGTTGAATGACAAGTTCTTTGATTTATATTCCCTTTTGAGACATGCATACTGTAGAAATAAGGAGTCAGGTGCCAAGCGTTGGTGTAATTAGATTGTGGATTTTTGTGAGCATATTGGTGAGTTGTTTGTTAGAGGCTAGATATTCCTTGTGTCTGCACCTCTCTTCCTTCTTTGTTCATTGCACTTGCTTGAGGCCAAGCAAGAACTAAGTTTGGGGGAGGTGATATATTCATATTTTGATCACTTTAACGGTATAGTTTATGTAGATTTGCATCCTCATTCATAGCATTTTATACATTTTAGAGTCCCTTAGGCGCATTTTTGCATACATCATTCATTTGTAGAAACTTAGGTGTAAAAGAGCTGGATTTGGAGCATTTTGACATAAAATTGGCATAAGGACTGCAAAGCTGAGTCTAAGGCGTAACACCTAAACTGAAGACCTTGAAAGCCTGAAAAATGCATAGACTCGCCTCCCCAACTCGCCTCCACACCGGCGAGTATAGGCTGAATGGTGAAGCTCGCCTTCCCCAGCTCGCCTCCCCAACTCGCCTGAACACCGGCGAGTACATGCTCAATGGTGAAGCTTGTCTGCCCCAACTCGACTCCCCAACTCGCCTGTACACCGGCGAGTGGTCTGAACGCGGAAACATGAAGGCCCAACTCGCTAGTGTGACTCGCCCACACCACTCAAGCAGCACCCACCAGCTTCATTGTATTAACCTCTCCCTGTCAGATGCTGACTCCAATTAGGGCTTTTATGTATTGGGGATCTATAGTACCCCTTAAGCGAATGACACAAAATCATATTTTAGCCTATCTTTGAATAATTTTTTAATTCACCAAAGTCTTTTCTCTCAATTTCTCCTTGCCTCCATTCTTAGTGTTTTCTTAGATCTAGTTTGATGTGCTAAGAATCTGAAGGAGTTAAGCACATTTTATTCTTTAGTTTTCAAAGCTCTTTCTATCTATTTCTTCTATTACAATTTCTGTGTTTGTGTTCATAACCATGAGTGAGTAGATCTCTAAGACTCTCATGAGGAAGAAGGTATATCTAGGTCTGATTATGGGTTTTTAGCTTGTTTAGGTGTTTGATATGTAGATCTAGCTGTCTGTTTGATTAGAGTGTTAAGTTCATCATGATCACATGAGACTTGATCCGCTTGAGCACTAAATCTGAGAAGTTTTAGGGTTCCAAGCTTAGGTGTTGTTAGGGCTAGTATTTCTATCCCAAGAAATTGGTCATTTAAGTTGTTAAGTGGCTGATTTGAGAACTTGTTCATCCTGCCAATATGCGGAGAAATCTCCAAAGAGATTTGGGTTAGATCTCAGTAGGTTGAGATTTCATCTTCATGAGAATGGCTTTTTTACCTAGATTCTGTGTTTCTCTGCCATAGATTTTGCTTAATAAGTTGCTAGATAAGCTCAGGAACCCTAAGTTGGACTGAAATCATTGACCTTTCTTCCTCATAACCCTGCTTTAGCCCTCTGATATTCGAAGTTATACCCTGTTTTAGCTATTTGGTCTCTTTTTCTATTTACTATGTTTCTACTATTGTTGCTTGCTCTATTTGACCTGACCCCAAATTTTGTTACACTTGAATTAGATTGGTTTATCATATCCCTTGTGTTAGCACCACACTTTTGTTCGACAACTATTGTATTGCAATAGATTTGACTAACCAGGGTAAAATCCTGTTATCAGATTGACAAGTACCACATACGTTTGTATAGGACACGCGTCCTTCCACCAGTTATTCATGGTCTTGGCTTCACACAAAATCGACATTCCTGCAACTTATCATCCTCTTTCCAAAAAATCATGCAATTGTCAATGCAAACATCAATCATTTCTTATGGTAATCCAAGACCCGTAACTACCTTCTGCATTTCATAATAACTCTCAGCAGAATTATTATCTTCAGACAAATACTCATTAAGCACATCAACAAATTGATTCATTATTCTTTCACTTATGTTTCCTTCACTTTTAATAGACATCAACCTAGATGCTAAAGACAGTTTAGATAGACCATATATGCATCCCTCATAGATAGGTTGATTTGCAGCATCTCGCATATCATAAAATTGTTTTACTTCCGTGTTAGGTTCTTCAATAGTATTTTCAATGAGACCGGGAATATTACCATTATATGCATTTGTAACCATATCATGATACATATTTCCTTATAGATGATCATTGTTTTCAAACATATTTTCGCCATAACTATAATTAAAATTATCATGACTAAGTCGATCATCAACATCAACACCCGTACTACTACTTCCAGTACCCAAACTGTACTCTTCCCCATGTGAAAACCACACATAATAGTTAGGAGTAAATCCTCTATTATGTACATGTCTTTTCACCGTATCGATATTCAAATATTTCTTGTTTCCACACTTTATACATGGACAAAACATGTTACCGTCATTCAGAGTAAATGGGTTATTTATAGAAGGTTATTTATAGAAGGTTATTTATAGGGAAAAAGAAAAAGTATGCAATGAAATTGTGATGCTTTTATCAAACATCGCAAAGCCCTCATAAGAATGTCGCAAACAAAAGACTTCTCGCAACACCATCGCAGAATTGCTACGCTCTTGCGAGGCATAGTCTGATGTACCAAGAGTGTTGGAAATGCATCTCAAATATGTCGCAATCTTGCGACGTCTCTGTTGCGTCACATTTTTGTGACACCATTGCATTGGCACAATAAATGTAGCAAGCGTGTCGTAACATAGTAACAATTTTTTGATGGTCTTTTGGCATCGTAATTTGGCGTTGTAATTTCTCTATTTTCTTGTAACGAAACAAAAAGTTTTATGTGAATAGTAGGTTATGAAGACTTACACATCAGTTTTTATTTTTAGTATTTGTAGATATATATATATATATATATACAAGATTAATTATTAAAGTTGAACTATCAGATAAAAAAATGTTACATAATGGAAATCAAAGTGAGAAAAACAGCAAAAAAATGAACAAAATTGGTTAAATATTTATTTTTGTGTTTTTTTGTTCCTAAATTTTTATTTTAGAAAATTATATATGCTTTTATAATATTGTTTGAAGTGTAGATCATGAATGAAAATTTGTCAAACTAATTATAACTATTGACAATATAAACATAAAGATGCCAGAAGAAGAATGGCATCAAACAGAAAAAAGAAAAGAGAAAACAACAAGTCACTCACTCCTCAAACAAGTACATTTATGCATTTTATATCACACACAAGCAGCATGCATTTACTCACTATATCTGCTATTTTTTCTTAAAGATTTATCAATAAATATAATTTTATTTATAAAATTATATTTTTGTTGTCGACAATTAAATTTACAAGAACTTATTCATAACTTAAAATTCACCTCCTAAAATATTCTTTAATCTACTATATATGGTAGAAAGAATTAAATATCAATAATAAAGTTACTAGTTCAATTATAACCAAAAACTGAAAAAAACTTGGCTACAAAATTACGTTTCTCAAATTTGTAAACTGCTAGCTGCACTCTAGTTTTATGTATTATCATTTGTCAATATATCAAATCACATTTCTAGATTTGTAAAGATTAGTCATCTTGGACCAGTAATTAGAATAATATGTTTTCTAATATAAGTTTTAGTTGTCTTAATTATTATTATTTTTAGTCTAAAGATAATCAAACATTTTATTTTGACGTTAATTTGGTTACTAATTAAGGTTGTGGTTTTTGCAACTATTATATAATTCAAATGATTTGTTAACAAAATTATAACAATATTCATGCTTTATGAGGATGGTGACACATCAATGTTATTAGAACAATCTTATCCTATATATGTCATGTAGGTCCGGCCCTATATATAATGCCTAAAACACGAAAAAATGGATACCCCAATAATAACTACTAATTTTTAATAATAATATAACTAAAAATTTAAAATACTGTCAGGAGTTAATTTTTTAAAATAAACATACTACTTGTAAAAAAAATTATATATGTACAAACAAATATATAAATAAAAAGAGTTTTTTTATATTTTTCTAAAAAGCCAGAGTTAAGACAAAAGTTAATATATCTTACATTAGTCAATCACTAACCGGTATTCAAATAGGCATAAAAAATCGTGTAAATCTCAATAATATTTTTGAAAAAATGGATGAGTTCTTCTTAGTGAATGAGAACTTAGAAATTTTTAAGAAAAAAGAAAACCTTTTATTAAAAAAAGTTGTCAGTTAAATTTTGTTTCTTTTTAATTTTATTAATATTTAATATTTTAGTATTTATCAATTACCGATATTTTTTATTTTAATATTATAAATATATAAACTTGCTATAGTTTATAGTTAGTGTAGTTGTTGACAAAATAAATAGTTATTGTAGTTTATTAATCATTTTCTACTTCTGTTTATATTGGAAGAATAAAACGTTTTACTATCTTCTTTCAGTGCCGGTTCAACATTTATATAGGTTTCTGGGCAAAAATTTTTACTTTTTATTTTTAATATAAATATTTTTAGTTCAGCTAGTTAATTCTCATCCTCCAACGTGTTCCTTGGTTTCTAAGAGAAGAGATACTTGAGTCCAATCTCTTTAGAGCCGCCTATCACTTTGTGAGAATCATCACCAGTTCTTACATCAATTTGGTATCAGAGCCGAGGTTCCAATCTAGGTGATTTCGCTCCATATCTTTTGTTATTTATCTTTCTATTGTTTTGCTTCTATATAAATTAAAAAAATCTCAAAAAAAGAATTTGATATTGTTAAGTTGTTTATTTGTTTCATAAGCAATGGCTGGAGACATACCTGACCCTAACACCACTTTACTACAAGCCATAGAAGCCATGAAGAATGATCTAGCTGCTCAGATTGGGCGCATAGATGCTCATGTGGAGAGGCTGGAAGTTCCTAGGAATTATAGGAATGAGAGGAACAATCAGTATGAGAGAAATGTTGAACAAGCTTCTAGTGAAGAAGAAGAGGAAAAAGAGCCATGTTTTGGTAGAAGGAGACACAACCGAAACAATCATGTTAGGTTAAATCGACAAACTAGCAAGGATTTGAAACAACTCCTATTTTCGCAGGTCAAATCAACCCTCAAGCCTACCTTGAATGGGAGAGGATAATCGAGTATATATTTGATTACTATGAGTATGACAAATCTAAGAAGATTGCTCTAGCTTCAGCTCAAATTACGGATCATGCTTTATCATGGTGGGATAGAGTTGTGCAAGATATAGGATGATAAGTGATTTGCCACCTATTACCACTTGGTCCACAATGAAGTGCAATTTCCGCAAGAGGTTTGTGCCACCACATTACCACAGATGCAAAGACAGTTCAAATAATTGTCACAAAAGCATACGAGTGTGGAAGAATATTTTGAGGAGTTTGAAGAGCTAAGGAACCGAATGGTTCTAGATGAAGATGAAGAGGTTCTTATGGGCCATTTCAAAGATGGACTACAGGAAATAATAACCATAAAGGTGGAAATAAAACAATGCCATGACATGAATGAGCTCTTACATATGGATGTACAAGCTGAGCAAGGCATTAAGCGCAAAATAGCAACTGCCACTTGTTCGAGAACCAATAACTTGTGGAATAATGCACCACCTAAGGCCAATGACAAAGGGAAGGCCCTAGAAACCAAATCAAAGGTCAAGAAAACCGGCTTTGACAATACCAAAATGTCAAATCCATAAATAAATAGGTCTTGTAATCCTCCTAGATCAAGATATATAACTTGTTTCAAATGTCAAGGCAGTGGTTATTATGCAAGAGAGTGCCCAAACCAACGAATGATGATCATCACACCTCAAGGAGATTGTGAGTCTCAAGATGAGATAGAGCACACTGAGGCAACGGATTCTGAAGAAGAAGTAGCCCTTCCATAAACGGGAGACATGTTGGTGGTATGTAAGGCCTTGAGTGCTATAAGTGAACCCGAAAAAATGCAAAGAGAAAACTTGTTCTTCACTCGTCGTACCATGCGACACAAGGTATGTAGTATGATAATTAATGGTGGTTCTTATACTAATACTGCTAGCAAGACAATGGTTGATAAGATAAGTCTTAAGACAAGGAAACACCCAACACCATATCGATTAAGATGGCTGGATTCAAACACTGAAATCAAAATAGCCAAGCAAGTCACAATTCCCTTTAAAATTGGAAAATATCAAGATGAAATCTTCCGTGATGTGGTCCACTGAAAGTAAAATTGGAAAATATAAAGATGAAGTCTTATGTGATGTGGTGGCAGTGAAAGTAAGTCACCTACTTTTGGGTTGTCCATGACAGTTTGATAGAGAAGTTATCCACAATGGCCGCACCAACACTCACTCATTCACTTATAACAAGCGTAAGTTTAAGCTTGCTTCATTATCACCACAAGAGGTACATGAGATGCAATCTAAATATATTGTTGAGTATAAGCCCAGTAAAACTAACCTTTACATCACTCCTAGAACCATTTTTAAAGCTAGAGATAAAAAGCAAACTGTGCTACTAATGGTATTCCAAGATGTGATGCTCACAGGTTCCAAAGATATAGTACTTGCACCCGAAATCTCTTCTTTGTTAGACAAGTTTAAGGACGTTTTTCTTGAACAAATGCCAGCTAGATTACCACCTATTAGAGGCATAAAACATCAAATTAATCTTGTTCATGGAACTGCATTGCCTAATAGGCTCGCTTACCGGATGAATCCAACGGAAACAAAAGAGTTGGAAAAACATATTCAAGATTTAATAGCTAAAAGGATACATTAGAGAAAGCTTGAGTCCATGTGTTGTGCCAGTCCTATTAGTCCCCAAGAAAGATGGAACATGGAGGATGTGTGTCGATTGTAGAGCCATCAACAACATAACCATCAAATATAGACATTCCATTCCACGATTAGATGATATGTTAGATGAACTACATGAAACAACAATATTCGGTAAGGTGGATTTAAGAAGTGGTTACCATCATGTCCGAATGAAAGAAAGAGATGAATGGAAGACCGCCTTCAAGACCAAGCAAAGGCTCTATGAGTGGCTAGTCATGCTATTCGGTTTCACCAATGCACCAAGCACATTCATGCGGCTAATGAATGAAGTGCAAAGAGCTTACTTCAGTCTTGTTGTAAGTTCTCAAGGTCTACATGTTGATCAAGAGAAGATCAAAGCCATACAAAAATGGCCAACACCTACAACAATTGGACAAGTTAGAAGTTTCCACGGATTAGCTAGCTTCTATAGGCGATTCGTCAAGGACTTTAGCACCATATATGCACCTCTAACTACTGCGATCAAGAAGGATGTGGCATTCAAATGTGATCAGCTCAAGAAACCACATTTTAACAACTCCAAGATTGCTTTACTCATGCACCGGTTTGGTACTTCCAAAATTTGATAAAACTTTTAAAATAGAATGTGATGCTTCTGGTTGTGATATAGGCGATGTTCTAACTCAAGGAGGCCGACCAGTAGCTTGCGTTAGTGAAAAGCTAAGTGGAGCCACATTAACCTACCCAACATATGACAAAGAACTTTATGCTTTGGTGAGATCATTTGAGACATGGCAATACTACCCGCTGTCAAAGGAGTTTGTTATTCACACTAACCATGAGACACTAAAGCACCTAAGAGGCTAAACAACACTTAAGAGGAGTCATGCTAAATGGTTGGAGTTTGCGGAAACGTTCCCTTACATCATCAAGTACAAAAAGGGAAAAGAAAACATAGTAACTGATGTTCATCAAGAAGAGATATGCTGATCACCACAATGGAAGCCAAAGTGTTAGGATTTAAGCATATAAAGGATTTGTATGAGGAGGATCTAGATTTCGTCCATATTTACCAAAAATGTCTCAGTTCACCAAAAGGTCCTTTATATACTCATAATGGTTATCTCTTTAGAGAAAAAAGGCTTTGTATTCTGCAAGGTTGAATGAAAGAGCTGTTGATAAATGAGGCACACAGTGGAGGACTCATGGGCCACTTTGGAGTTGATAAAACTCTAAGCGTTTTGATGGAGCACTTCTTTTGGCTTCACTTAAAGAAAGATGTAGAATAGTTCTTTTCTAAATGCATCACTTGCCACAAAGCCAGATCCAGGTCACATCCATATGGTTTACAGATGTCCTAACCTATTCCTATTGTGCCTTGGGTTGATATATCAATGGATTTTGTTATTGGCTTACCCAAAATTCGAGGAAATGATTTTATCTTTGTTGTAGTGGACCGGTTTTCAAAATGGTACATTTCATTCCATGTGCAAAGACTAATGATCCCACTCAAACTGCTGATCTATTCTTCAAAGAAGTTGTACGCCTACATGGAATTCCAAGGAAAATTGTTTCGGATAGAGACAACAAGTTCCTGAGCCACTTTTGGAGAGTTCTTTGGAGAAAACTTGGAATTAAACTGCTCTTTTCTACCACTTGTCATCCACAAACTGACGAACAAACTAAAGTTTTAAACAAGTCCTTATCCACTATTTTAAGAGTCACGGTTGGTAAGAATTTGAGAAATTGGTTAGATTGTATCCCGTTTATTGAATTCGCCTATAATCATGCTAACCACTCAACTACGAAGCTTTCACCTTTTAAGATTGTGTATGTGTTTAAGCCAGAGACGTCTTTAGACCTTGCACCACTGCCCCCTCTAGAGTATACTAACCAAGATGGCAAGAGCAAAGCAGAAACAATCAAAAAGTTATACGAGAAGGGGAAAGTGAACATTGAAAAGAAAACCACAAACTATAAGAAAACGACTAACAAAGGACGCGAGGAGGTTATCTTCAATTCATGAGATTGGGTTTGGGTTCACATGAGGCGAGAGAGATTTCCAAACCAACGGAAAAGCAAGCTAGCACCTAGGGGAGATGGTCCATTCAAAGTATTAGAGAGGCTCAATAGCAACACCTATCGTCTTGAGCTGCCAGTCGAGTTAACCATATCACCTACTTTCAGTGTTGCTGACTTAGCTCCATATGTTGTAGATGAAAGTGTTCTGAGGCCAGAACCTTCTCAAGAGAGGAGGGAATGATAAGGACATCAGCTCCAACACGTCTATAGAAAGATGTTAGCAGATCAAGACACAACAATCATGAAGGATCCGCCTAAGACAAGAGTGGGAATCAAGAGGCTAAAAGAATTGTTTAACAAGTCCATGCAAAGTCTCCTAGCACAAATAATTGAAGATAAAAAGGTCGGACCAAAAGATAAAAGCATTGGAGCCCAAATTGAGCGACTTGAAGGCCAAATGGTGATGCTCTCAATTCAGCCACTTAAAGGCCCAACCTAAGGACGCCTAAGACTTACCAAAACCAAACTGGGGAAGGTAGTTCAATTATTTCCATTATTATTTGGTTTGTTTCTTTTGCATATTTCCTCTTTTCTATTTTTTCCATTTTAGTGCAATTTTGTAATCTTTCCATTTTTTTGAGTATTCTCATTCATTGTAAGAGATACTCTCCTATCTGCCTTGAACCATTATATAAGCCATTATATAAGGTTCCTACTATGCAGCCTTGTAACACACCTTTCAATCAATAAAGAACCAACTTTTCTTCTCATAACCGAGAGATAAACACAAACCGTTCTAGTCTTTCTTTGTGAGTGATATCAAGGCGACACTAGTACCAACTTATCATAAAATCCATCCCTTGTGTGGCGTCAATCGATCCATCATCAACTCCTTTTCATCCAAAAAATTGTCTAGAGAGTGACTTAAGTCCAACTAGTTAATTCTCATCCTCCAACGTGTTCCTTGGTTTCTAAGAAAAGAGATACTTGAGTTCAATCTCTTTAGAGCCGCCTATCACTTTGTGAGAATCACTACCAATTCTTACATCAGTAAGAATCACTGTGGATATGATATTTCCGGGATCAGCACCAGGAGGAAAATAGTAATCAGACAAAATTCCAGCATCTTTGATTGTAGCCACAGTAATAGTATTAGCCAAATTTGTTTCGTGTCCCATTGTGAACGTAACGTAACGGTGAGGAATCAATCGTAATCAAAGAACAAAGAACAAGAGCAATTGACTCTTATGAGTCTGAGTTTCTAAAAATGGTCCAAAGATTAACCAACTCCTATTTGCAGACAATACAATTTTTTTTGCAAAGCAAATGAAAATAATATTAGAACACTCCAACAAATCATTACCAAGTATGAGACAACAGCTAGTCAATCAATAAACAAGAACAAATCTGCAATCAAGTTTTTAAGGAAAATGCAACAATCTTAAAAGGACAAGATAATGGAAACGCTGCAGATAAGTCAATATGGTGGAATGGGAAAATAATTAGGTCTCACTGAACATTTCAGAATGAAGAAAAAAGATTTATCCAACAGCATAATGGATCATATCCATCAAAGAAGAGTAAATTGAACTAGCAAATTCCTATCACAAGCTGGAAAAGAAGTTATGTTAAAGAGCGTTCTGAGTTCAATGCTATCATGTTTCATGCTCCCAATATCATTATGCAAAAGAATACAATCGGAGTTAACGAGATTCTGGTGGGATAAGAAGATGGGGATGAAAAGTCTATCATGGATAACATGGGAAAGGCTTACTAAAGCCAAAAGTGATGGAGGTTTACTTGCTAAGATTAGTTAGAGAATTTTATCCCAACCTGAATCGTTGCTGAGCGAAATCCTACTCTCCAAATACTGCAAGGAAGAGTCTTTCCTGAACTGCTCTCATCCTAGTGTATGCTCACATGCTTGGCGTGGGATGCTCCAGTAGGGCCGCTGACTGACATTACAAAGGCTTTCAAAGTATCAATTTAATGAAAACAAACTCGAAAGAGTGGGATCAAGAGAAAGTAAGTTTAATCCTTTCACTTTATTCAAAACAAATCTTGTGTATCAAACCTAGTATCTTAGGAGCCAAAGATACAAGAATCTGGTTGAAACAAAAAGATGGGCAATACTCTGTGAGATCGAGCTATTTTGCCGGTGTTGAGAATCAATAAGAGCTTTCTCATATTCCCATCAGTCAAAGTGTTAACTGGATTAAAGATGTGCAGAGCATAATCTCCCCCTCAAAACTGAAGTTCTTCATCTCGAAGATCCCAAATGATGCAATACCCATTGGAGAAAATCTGAAAATTCGACACATAGATGCAGATTTAAACTGTAAACGGTGTGGAGATGTTGAAACTACAAACCACTTGTTCTTTTCCTGCCCATTTGCAAAACAAGTTTGGAGTCAAGCGCCAGTTTCACAACTTCCAGAGGATTTTGCTGGCCAACATTTCAATATCCTGTGGAGATTGATAAAAGGGTTATGGAATCTACCTCCTTCAGGAATCTTTCTACTAGGCTAGCTATTTCGATTCTCTCGGCGTTATGGAAATCTAGAAATAATCTTCTCTCCGATATCTTATTTGGATTCTGTGGGCGTGATCCCAACTGACAACTAGAAAGTTGAAATTACTGAAATAACTAATCAGGCCAAGTATTTTGTTGCTAAAGTTGCGGAAACATAAAAGTCAACTTACCACTAATCATAATAGGCTCAGCATACTCAAGCTGGTGAACCAAAAAGACTCCAATCATTGACTTTGAAGGTCGAGAGTGATTGTTTAATAACATTAGACATTGGCATTATTCCAGACTGTGAAGGTGGGACAGCTAAACCAGATCTCACAGTATTTGCACTTTCGCTCAGAGGACTGCACAGTACACATACATATGAGATAAAGTACATGTTGAACAATAACAACATAAATATTTATAAGTTTCTAAGACTTACTTGATCAGAATAGGCAATTTTTTTGGTCTAGAAGCTATATAGTATACTTAAAAAGCCCAAGAACAAAAGATACATCTTACAAATAAAGATAATATAAGAATGAGATCTTGAGTAACCGTGCAAGAAACAACAACCTTAAATTAGAAGAAACGAGATCTTGGAAATTGAAATCAGCACCCTAAAGTAGTTCAGGCGAAGCACCACCAATCTGCTACTCTGAAAACTTCAACGCCTCAAGATTCAACCATGTTGCCTTGAAATTTATCTTTAAGCATTGTGGCCACTTGAAGAATTACTATCAAAAATGAAACAACCACAGGTAAAAATTTCTAAAGAAAAGTCTCTAATGATGGTGAAGTACATGAAGAGATTACCAGCGGAGAATCGATCGTCAACTAACACCATTTGTTTTACCTAAACATGGCCAAAATGACACAAAAAGAGAGGGGAATTCTTATAACTAGTTTTGACAAAATTGGTAAAACTAGATCAGAATCTAAACCAAAAAACTGTCCTTATAGTAGAGATAAGACAAATGGAGTTGACGATGGTCTTAAGAGGATCACCCTTACCGACTCGAACAAAGAGCCAAGGTGGTAGGTCAGAAAAATTCTCTCGACGGATAGATTGTTTTTTGTTTATTTATTATTTTAGTTGTTTGAGTTAGAATTTTTGAAAGTGGATCGAATAAAAGAAGACGTAAAAGAAAAATAATGAATATCAAAAATAGTTAATTAAGTTTAGCAAAAAAATTTCATACGCTCAACTCAAATTTAAGATATTTGATTTTGGTTTTTGATTTGCAATAAAGTTTTAAGGGCTTTTGTCATGTTTTTTCGACCAAAAAGATTTTTATGATATTGATATAATAAATGAATTTTGTTGATATAATTTTTTTTTCCAACAATAATCATAAATGAAACAGATCCAAAACGTACAACAACGGAGGACTATAACATTACACCCCGATAGATACCCGAGCAAGCCTGGCCAGTCTATATGTTTTGTAATTCAGAGTTCGAGGAATTACCGACAATTGACAGAGAAGAAATGAAGATCGCAATCGCTGCACTACAAGAGAACACAGCTTTTACAACTCCAAAATTTGTCCCTAAAGCGTTGTAAAGACTGTTTACAACGCATTAGGGATGCCACGTGGTACGTCGTGTCTTGCACGTCGTAAGGCACAAAACGTTGTAAAAACGTTGTAACATTTAACAACGCAAAAATTACGTTGTTAAAACGTCGTAAACTAGAAGTTGTAAGAACGTCGTAACATAAAGTGGGAGTTGTAAATTCGATGGCAAACTAAACGTTTAGTTTACTAAGTTAGTCGATGGCAAACTAAGTTAGTTGTTAAGTTTACAACTAACTAACAACGTTTAGTTTACAACTAAGTTGATTCGAAATCTTTTACAACGTTTTAAAGTCGAAATGTGTTAGAACGTATTAAAGTCGAAAACTTTACAACTAACTAAAGACGAAAATTTTACAACTATTTAAAGACGAAATTGTTTACAACTACTTAAAGACGAAGATTTTACATCGAATTAGGGACTAAAATTTCTGATTTATTTTTATTAAAGTGTGAAATTTAATTTTTTTGTATTTAAATAAAAATATGAAATGAATAAATTAAAATTATAATATAAAACTAAAATATAAAATTTAAATGTTTTTACAAAATTTAATTACAAATTACAAAATATTTTTACAAAATTTAACGGAGTAATTCGTCGAACATGTTAGAGGTACGGTCGTCCTGATCTTCAGCTACCCGCTCGTTCAAATCGACCTCGACATTCTCGGTAGGCCTAATCTCGAGGTTGCAACGTCTAACCTCCAAAGCCGCAGATGCATGTGGATTGCCCGCGACCAAAATATCCATCATGGATTCCATGGCTGCGAATTTCTCATCCCTCGTTTGCTTTAGCGAAGCAATTTCCGCACGAGATTCCTGCAACTGAGTACGGAGTGAGTTTTCGCATATCCAGTTAGAAGTGACTCTCTGGACATCTTGGGCGGATCCTATGCCAATAATCCATCCCTTTTTAGTTGGAGCGATCTACAAAAAAGATTTGTCAGGGAAAAATATTATTTAAATTAAAGTATTTAATTTAATACCTCCTTATAAATTGCGTTGATCTCCGGAGCACTCAATTGGATTGGAGTACCGTCGGTGGATTCCTGGGAAAGCTGCGTTTGACGCTCCTGAACTGCAGCTTCAACCTGGCTATGTAGCAGCTCACAACGTGGATCGACGAAGACGCCAGATTTCTTCTTATGGGTTGCAGCATTGAGTTCTGGAAGCGTAGGAATCTGTCCAGTTTTTTCCGCCTAATAAAAAAAATTTAAATTAAATATTAATTTATGTTAATAAATATTATAAATGGAAAATTTTATTTTAAAAAGTACTTACGATTTGTATTGCCACTCCGCCAAAAGGCATTTGGCCCGCAGTGTGCGGCATTGCAACTGGCAAACCGTGAGGGCCAATCGTCTTCCGGGAGGCGGAGCACTGAGCAGCTCTCCTCACAGCTACAGGGTCTACCAAGTAACTCTTCAGTCCATCCCAACAAGCGTTGGTCATGAATGAGGGTTTCCCGTCATCTCCCTTCACCTCCCACTCGGTTTTCCAGTCCGAGATTATGTTAATAAGCCGTTTCATGGCTTTGTGGTTGAATTCATGTCGGACAGTCTCGTTGATAGAGACGTCTTTACGACGTTTCTGACTCCCGACTCCTTTACGACATTCTTTAATAATTTGTTATTGTATACGATTTATATATTATAAGATATATAATTTATATGTATATTATATGTATATAGTATGTATATAATATGTATGTCGTAAAAGAGTTGGGAGCTAGGAACGTCGTAAAGACGTTGCTAGCTGCCAACTCTTTTACGACAATTTAAAGAATTTAATTTTTCGTAAGTGTTTATACATCACATAAGTCATATAAAATCCTATAAAATATGATAATTATTATAAATCCTATCAACAATATAAACCATATTACAAAATGTGGGATACAAAAGATTCAAGTGCTCAAAGCGTCGTAAAGACGTTGGGAGCTTAAAACGTCGTAAAGACATCACATAAATCATATAACATACTAGATTGATTTTAGCGGAATGTTAGATTGATTTATAAAACTTAGATTGATAATTTTTTGATTGATTTGTAAAACTTAGTTTGATTAAACTTTGATTGCTAAAAGATTGACATAATACATTGTTCTTACATTATAAACCGTAGAATCAATCAGATTCTTCACTGTTACTAGCATTTCCAATACTTGGATTATCCCTTTCTGCAAACTCATCACGTTCCTCATCGTCAACATCTGCTTCAGGGAGATCCTCGTACTCTCGGTTTTCTGGATCGATAAGAACCACTAGCTCTGTAGGTTGCTCTGGCACTTGTATCGATGAACATGATTCTTCCTGCAACGGTAAATCTCCGCATCCAATAATTCGCCCACGAGGTGTGATCTTCACTGTAGCTAACCAATTGATGCCTGACTCTTTGATCCTTGGATATGGAATGAAGCTAACTTGCTCTGCTTGCGATGCTAAGACGAAAGGGTCAAACTTGTTGTATCTTCTCCTCCTATTCACGTCCACAACTCCAAATTTGCTGTAACGGACACCTCTGTTGATTACAGGATCAAACCAGTCACATTTGAATAGCACAATTTTCAACCCAATTAATCCCACAAATTCAACTTCGATAATCTCTTGTAGAACCCCATAAAAATCGGTTTCACCTTTCACACATACTCCCCAATTTGCCGTTGCACGCCTTACACCGTACTCAAAATTGTGAAATATGTATCCTCTGGTGAAATACATGGGTGATGTTGTTATCTTAGCAATAAGACCTTGGATCAAATCATGAAACCATGGTGGGTAGTATGGATCATCATAGTCAACCTGTACACAACGTAATTAGTAATATGGTTAGTTAAATTAATCACAACGTAATCACAATTAATGTATACAATTCACTCTTACTTGGCCCTTCAACCATAGTGCAAAGTGCATATCTTTCCGCTTAAGTACTTCTGCATCTGAAATTCCTTCGATAGTTTCTTTTCCCTGACTAACAAATAAACTAGACATGTATATAGAAATATGTTAGTTTAAAAGTAATACACTGGTGTGGGATCCTTTAAATATACAAAATTCATATACAAATATATATACCTTTCAAACGGAAGCACTTCAGTACAATTCAGAAGTATATATATGTGTGTGCCGAGTGGCAGTCTTCGGGACTGCTCCACCAAACTTCTTTTAATTTTCCACTAAGACGTCCAATTGGAGAAAAAATATCAGGAACTTCCTCTACTGCATAAGTTTGGGCGACACCACCATCATCATATCTCCTAGGTGCTTTTTTCCGTGTGTGAACGGTGGGTGCAAAGTAGTACGATGTGAAATGCAACGTTTCTTCTGTCAGACTACCAGCAACGATTAACCCTTCGACTTTTGACAGATTCTTTGCTTTGCCCTTAAGTGTTTTCATAAAACGTTCAAATGGATACATCCATCGAAAATGAACAGGTCCTGCTAGGAGTGCTTCATGAGGAAGGTGCAGTGGCAGATGTTCCATAACATCGAAGAACGAAGGAGGGAAAATCTTCTCTAAGTTACACAACAATAGCGGTATATTTGTTGAAAGTTGTTCCAAACCTTCTACTGTGATTGTCCGTGCATTCAAATCTCTAAAAAAAGCTCCAATACCTACAATATAAGAGTTATATACATATGTTTATATTCATTACTATAATATGTTAAACAAATACCTGCAAGTGCTTCATGTACAGTTTTTGGAAGCAACTCCGCCAAAGCAAAAGGTAGTAGTCGTTGCATGAACACATGACAATCATGACTTTTCATCCCTGTAAACTTTTGCCCTTGCTCAACACATCTTGAGAGATTTGAAACATACCCATCAGGAAACTTCACCTCTGATGAAACCCAATTGAATAATGTCGTTTTCGCCTCAGATGACAACCTAAATATCAGAACTGGAATTTTGCCGTCACTTTTGATATGCAACACACTCCTTGAACAAATAGCTGGTAAGTCTAAACGTGAATTCATGTTATCCTTTGTCCTACCAGCCACATTCAAAATCGTATGCATGATATTCTCAAAAAAATTCTTCTTGATGTGCATCACATCCAAATTATGTCGAATCAACAAATCTTTCCAATATGGCAGCTCCCAAAATATACTCTTCTTATGCCAGTTATGATGCCGTCCGTAATAATTCGGCATATTATTAGGAACGTGCCAATTACCCCCTCGAGGAACAGTAGCCACAACCTCGTAATAATCCATATTTGCTTCGATTTCCTCTCCTGATAGATACAAGGGAGGGGGATCCTTTACCTTAACTTTACTCCTGAATAGAGTCGTGTTCCTTCGGTAAGGATGGTTAATTGGAAGAAATCGACGATGACAATCAAACCAAGAAGTCTTTCTACCATGCTTTAGTTGGAATGCATCTGTTCTCCCAAGGCAATATGGGCAAGCCAATCTCCCATGTGTTGTCCAACCAGATAACATTCCGTACGCAGGGAAGTCACTTATCGTCCACATAAGCACCGCCTTCATCGTAAAAATATTTTGGACAGAACAATCATATGCTCGAACCCCATGCGTCCATAACTGTTTCAGCTCATGAATCAAAGGTTGCAAAAACACGTCAAGAGACCGTTTTGGATGATTAGGACCAGGAACAAGTGTACTTAGGAATAAAAATTATTTTTCAATGCACATTCCCGGAGGAAGGTTATAAGGCGTGAGGATTACTGGCCACAAAGAATATTGTCTGCCAGACATTCCAAACGGACTAAAACCATCGGTGCATAGAGCAAGGTAAACATTCCTAATATTCCTAGCAAAATCTTTGTGTACCGTATTTAAATGTTTCCACGCCTTGGCATCTGAGGGATGATTAATCTCTCCTTCTGTCTGTGAATGCTCTGCATGCCATCTCATCGTAGCTGCTGTCCTCTCCGACTGATATAACCTCTTCAATCTATCAGTTATTGGCAAATACCACATCCTTTGATACGAAACCTTCTTATGCACACTCCCTTGTGCCTTATATCTTGGTTTGTTACAGAACCGACATTCTTGTAACATATCATCATCTTTCCAGTAGATCATACAATTATCTATACAAACATCAATGGTTTCGCACGGCAACCCAAGACTATAGACCAATTTCTGCGTCTCGTAATATGATTCTGCACAAACATTGTCTTCTGGCAAATACTCTTTGAGCAAGTCAGTCCACATATTCATGCATGATTGAGATGAATTACATTCTGTATTAATATTCATCATCCTAGCTGCCAATGATAATTTAGACAGACCTTCTCTACACCCCTCGTAGAGAGGCTGGTTTGCAGCATCTAGCATGTCATAAAACCTTTTTGCATCTAAATTGGGTGCCTCAGCAACTATAGGTTGATCAATATTATTTTCCTGAAATGCGTCTGTGACCATTTCATGCATCCTATCATGCTCTACACCCCCAAGAATCTCATTCTGATAACCAACATCATGTAAATTACTTGATTCACCTATATTACCATCAACATTCTTAAAATTACTACTACTTGCTTCATCATTTACACGACTGTTATCACCTTCACCATGGTGAAACCATATGTAATAATGCGGTGTAAACCCTCTATTTAATAGATGATTCCAAACAGTTTCTACTCGGGCAAATTTTGTATTTTTGCATTTCCGGCAAGGACATAACATCTTACCTGATTCAACCGTGATTTCGGTTAGACTAGCTTGGTGCATGAATATTTATGCCTCATTCATAAACTCCTTTGTCACGATGCCAACAGCATTTCTATGCATATACATCCACTTCCGTTGCTCGAATATATCTCCACCAAAAGACATTTTTTGGGTTTTTCCACAAAACCGTTTTTTCCCCTCTACCACGTTTTTTTTGTTTTTTGATGTTGTGATTAATGAAGAGAGCCTTCCTCCTTATATAGGCAAAAAATTAACTATGATTTTACAACTTCCCGCAAATTACGAGTAAATTACAACACTTGTACCTAACCATAAATATCTAATTTGAAATTACGTCCTTAAATAGTTGTAAACTACTTAGTCGTAAATGAGTTGTAAAATAGAGACGTTCTAACATCGAAAATTTTAATTTAACAACACCTTTACAACTCCAAGTTTAAATTTTATTTAAACCTTTTACGTAACAACAAAAACGTGTTTACATACTTTGACATTTGATGTTAATTCGATGTAAATTATAGAGGTCGTAAAAGAGTTGCAACTTAGGGACTAATTCACAACGAATTGTTTGAGCAATGGGAAAGTGTTGTTAAGAAGTCGTAAAATACCGACTTGTTTACAACGTAAATTTTCGTTGTACTTTTACAACTCATTTACGACGTAATCTCAAAACGTCGTAAGGGAGTTGCAAATACCTCCCTATTTTACGACATCCCAAAAACGTTGTAAAAAATGGTCCCTAAACTAATGTTCTCTTGTAGTGCTGGTACTCCTCCTAATAAGATAGAAATGTCGGACACTCCTCCGGGCAAACAAAAATCAACACCGCCGTCTCACAATCCGTCGACCTCAACCTTAGTGACGTGGCGTGCCTGTAGTGATCTCAGAGCCCATAGCACTGTCTCCACCTCCGCGTGCAGAACCGATAAACTCTGACGACTCCGTTTTGATGCTGAGAATATCTCATCCACCGAATCTGGAAAATAAATCCAACCAAACCCGTATGGTGGTCGATGATTTTCCAGTAAACGTCCACAAAACACTTATATTTTGTGAAACTCGGATATGGTGTGGAAGGATATATCGAATCTGACTTATAGAAGTCTATATTTAACCTATGTTGGTCACATGGTTTAATAAGGTCTTTTCTGGCCCCCAACCATTCCCTATAATCTGATTCTGTTATAGCCAAAACAAATATGGGATCTAAGTCTGTAAAACAAAAACCATTTCGTGCTTTCCAGATTTGCCAAATAATCAATGGAAACATATCTACCTTGGCATAACTTGTAATCCGCCAAAACATATAATCTAGATTATACCACACTGAGTTTCCTGGAAACTCCCCTGGATGGAAGCGGGGATAGAGCCCACACCTGCAACACCGGTGGACACTCAAATAACACGTGTTTTGTTGATACTGCTTATAAAATATAAAAATGAATAAAAGTATAGTATAGAATATTACATAAAATGTTGAATTTGTTTTGTATGTAAAAGTTTATAGATATAAGAATCTATCCGAATATTCCAAATCCTTAAAAATCTGCCAAAATTTGTTGCGAAAATGTGTAATTTTAAAAAATTTCAGTTACTTTCTATAATCCAGCAACACATTCTTAGATATAAAAATCTTCCATATATGTTTTTTTGGTCAACGTTTTTCCATATATGTAAATGATCATTAAATACTTAAAGACTAAAAAACAAAACACACGTACATGGATAAAACCTCTTCCATATTGGGTAAATGTAAACTATGATCCGTCACACCATTTCTCTACAGATATTTCAAGTATGGCATGGATAATACGGAATGATGAAGGGATTTTTCAATATGGAGGTATGGGAGGGTTTGCGGGCCGATTTACATGCGTTGTCTTTTATATTCATAATCGTTGTTGAAATTGTGAGTTTTTCTTTTATTATCGTAGGGCGAGATCTGTAAAGCTGCTATATATCTGGAGATGGCAGCTTCTAGGTAATGGGACTTATCAATTTGTGTGAACCTGATATCTTTTGTTGGGATTTTGTAACAGCCTAGTCAATTGGGATTTGTTGCAGACTTCAAGTTGTTTTCTACAGACAAGCAGCTATTAAGCTGAGCGGTATGTCGGATTGTGCTTATTCTAGGTCATTTAATACCCTTCAAAGTAGCCTTGGAGTCAAGTGAGTTTTCCATATCAAGTAATTTTGATACTGCATTTGATTGATGCATCTGATTGTGGATCTGTGTTAGATTGATGGGTTTTATTAGATGTGATCTTTTGACATTTTGGATATTTCAGGAGTAAGCTGAATATAAAAGAATTGGCGATTCAGTTTGGTTGTATCAGGATGATTACAATTGTGCAAAAAGGGCTTTCAGCGTAAGATCTATCTCTGTGTTTATTGCTGTTTATGAAGTGTCTTGTCTGCCATATGTTTGTTAAAATGCCTGACTAGCTTACTGATCTTGTAATTAGTTGGGCTGCATTCGAATTATGTGTTCAAATCTAAACGTTGATTGCTGTTTATGTTTTTAGGTATAAGGAAAGGTATCTTGCACCACAACCAGTGTCAAGACGGGCAAATACTGATTTCACTAGACCTGTATTTATTGCTGCTGCTTTCTATTTGTGTGCTAAAAAGCAGAAGGTATGCATTTGTAACGCTTGAGTAAAAGGATATCTATGCATTGTTCAAGTTATCTCGACTTTTACACTTTGAATTTTCATGTGTGAGTAGCATTATTTTTGTATCACTAAGTATGTATATTCCACTAGCTTATCTAACGCGTGAATCAATCTTCAAAGTACTGATTTGGAACTGCGTTGATAAAACAGGTCATGACCTCAATGATGGACCTTTGCTTTGACTTTTTTGGTGTATCAAAGGAAAAGAAAGATCCAAAGCAAACGATCATCTATTTTGACCTGATGCAGTGGATGATTATTGAAACAATAATTGCTAATCTGCATCATATTCTGCAGGTTTGCTTGATGTATTACCTGCAAAAGAGGAGGCATGATGATTCATCTGAAGAAGGTACTTCTTTTGATAGTTCTGAACAAACTACTCTCTCCAAATGTGCATATTTGTACTTACCTAAATTGTTTATTGTCACTATCACCACTGATTCTATACTACATTTGATTGGGTTTCTGCAGCCTTCATGTTACAAAAGACAAAAGAAGATGGAGGAAAGTAGGTACGAGGACTGTAATCTACTGTTGCTAATTCTAGTGAAGCATAAGCCAAAAAGTGGCGCTTATCCATTGTTAATATGATTACTGACAGCGAATAAATGAATAGAACAGATAGTTTAAACATAAACGGTGAGATTAATGCATTATTTACGCCGCCATTTACACCTTTAAAGTCTGGATCATACATATACGTCGTCGTTTCGGAGTCCAAAACCAGCCAATCACGCAGCCGAATCCAACGTTGTAAATCCCATCACAAGTTATAAACGCTTCCTATTGCGCCACGTAAGCAGGTTCACTGCAAATCTAACCCCACTTGATAACTTTGATATTTATTTTTCTTTCAATGAGTACAGTTCAACCACGTCTGTCTCACACCGACTTTGTTTTTGTTTTTTCTATCATCGTTGATTTGTCAACTCAGCACAAACCCTAACTCAGTCACAACCCAATCATCGACTTTTATTAAACAAATCAATAATCACTTTTTCTCCGATTGAAGAAAAAAATCAGACCTTTTGAAAAATATCTTGGTTGATTCCTGGGAATATTTGGTTTCTGCTATTTCCTTCGTCTCATCGCCCGAACCCCAGAAATTGCGTACGGTTGATGAAGAGGATCTGAAGAAGCTGAGATAAGGAAATTTGGAATGATGGGTTTTGCTCTATCGGACGAATTGCTCGGAACTGTTGCACCGATTCTGGTTTATTGGCTCTATTCTGGGATTTACGTGGCGCTTTCGTCCTTAGACAGTTACAGATTACATTCAAAGATTGAAGAAGAAGAGAAAAATCTTGTCTCTAAATCGTCTGTGGTGAAAGGTGTTCTTCTTCAACAACTTGTTCAAGCTGTTGTCGCAATCCTATTATTCACGGTAAAGTTTTTCCATTTTTAACTTTTGCTTCAGAGCCAGTTTTTTTGATGTTATGGTCTATAATGGAATAGTTGATGCTGATGGTTGTGTGTTTCAGTGTATGGATGATAGAGATTGTGTTTAGAAAAGTGTCGAATCTTTTGGTGTTGCTGTAGTTTTCCACCTGAAGAGAACTTTGCATTAATGATTTGATTTGATATTTGCCTAATATGTATATACTTTGACTAAAATTAAAGTTCAGAAGCTAAAAGTTAAGGCCTGTTTTTTTTTTTTCTTAACTGAAAATTAGATCATAGATTGGCTGCTCAGTTCTTTTTTTTTTTGTTACTAATAGTTGATTTTTCTCAATCTTCCATTACTCCAAGACTTGTCATTTTAGTGTTAGTAGGAAGTTAGTTCTTTAAAGGAGAACATGAGTATTTATAGGGACTAAATCGATCGGGCGGTGACGCTTCGTCGAGTGATCTAGTTATAGTTTTGGGCACTGGAAGAGCTTAAGGTGCTTTAGAATTCACTACAGGGATTGGAGATATATTTTGCTTTATTTGTCCTGTGTTCTCACTTGTATTTGGGTTCATAAAGGAATAAAGAAAGATATGGGTTCTGGTTCTTTTTAGCTTCTAGAAAGCTATCTCAACCAACACACAGCTGAGTAGCAATAAAAAACCTTTGCTCATTCTGATATTTCTGCTTAAACGAGGTTTTTGTTATATAAGAAATGCGTAGCAGGAATTTTGTTATAATCGGTGAAGCATAATAATGGATTTTGGTTTGCTTTCGTCTTGTCTTGAGTACTTTTAATGTCTTGGACTGTGTGGTTGGCTAGACATGTTTTTGATCAATTTACCTACGTATTTGGCATGCCTCTGTTAGATCGATTTATCAACACCAAGGAATATCTCATTTTCTGTTTTTACTGGTTTTAACACTCGTTGATTTGCTTCTTCATTGTATATACAGGTCACAGGAAGTGATGCCGAAGCAGACAAAGCACAACAGTTTTCCCTTTTGGTCTTAGCCAGACAGTTTGTGACGGCCATGATAGTCCTTGACACATGGCAATACTTCATGCATCGATATATGCATCACAACAAGTTCTTATACAAACACATCCACTCCCAGCACCACCGTCTTATTGTCCCTTATGCTTATGGAGCTTTGTATAACCATCCAGTGGAAGGTCTTCTCTTGGATACAGTTGGAGGTGCCTTATCTTTCCTAATCTCTGGTATGTCTCCAAGAACTTCCATCTTCTTCTTCTCTTTCGCCACAATCAAGACCGTGGACGACCCATTGCGGTCTCTGGCTTCCTGGAAACATATTCCATATGGTGTTCAAGAACAACAACGGCTTACCATGATATCCATCATCAACTCCATGGAACCAAATTCAATTTCTCTCAGCCTTTCTTTGTCATGTGGGATCGGATTCTAGGAACTTACATGCCATATTCTCTTGAGAAAAGAGAAGATGGAGGATTTGAAGCACGGCCTACTAAAGAATTGAAGGCTGATTAAGATTTTGGATTTTGGTGACAAGTTCTGTATCTGACCTGAGGTTGGACAATGATTACTTTGTGTTATGAAGATGTAGTTTTAAATCAGAAACAAAACTGGTTTTGCATTTTGCCATTTTTCACAATAGCGAGTTAGCTTGTGTTTGAGATTTGTATATAACACATTAATGAGTTGTTGTTCTACTTGGGTTTTCGTTTTGCATGTATTTATTCCTGTGTACAACAAGCTGATTTGTGTTCAATCAATATATATATTTTTATCCACACTGCCATTGTTGAAAGATTATTACTTGTACTTAAATTACCTTACTGTTATTTAATCATAAAATCGGGACATTGCGAAAACGCGACTTGAAATTCATTTTTGTATTTGTTAGTTAGTTTTATTATATTTTGGTATTGGAGTAGTTATACGTATTGTTGAACTGTGCCCAAGTGTCAAGAGGCTCCAACAAAGGGAGAGAGTTCATAGCCAAGTTTAAGCAAAGTCATGAGGGGTTCATGTGACTTCTTTCAAGACAAGGAAAGGTAGATCAGCACTACAAAGAGAACATTAGTTTAGGGACCATTTTTTACAACGTTTTTGGGACGTTGTAAAATAGGGAGGTATTTGCAACTTCTTTACAACGTTTAGAGAAAACGTCGTAAATGAGTTGTAAACATACAACGAAAAAAAACGTTGTAAACAAGTCGGTAATTTACGACATTTTAACAACGTTTTTCCATTGCTTCAACAATTCGTTGTGAATAAGTCCCTAAGTTGCAACACTTTTACGACATCTATAATTTACATCGAATTAACATTGAACGTCAAAGTAGGTATACACGTTTTTCTTGTTACGTAAAAGGTTTAAATAAAATTAAAACTTGGAGTTGTAAAGGTGTTGGTAAATTTAAAATTACGTTGTTAAAACGTCACTACTTTACAACTCCTTTACGACTAAACTGTTTACAACTACTTAAGGATGTAATTTCAAATTAGATATTTATGGTTAGGTACATGTGTTGTAATTTACTCGTAATTTGCGAGAAGTTGTAAAATCATCGTTAATTTTTTGCCTATATAAGGAGGAAGGCTCTCTTCATTAATCACAACATCAAAAAACAAAAAAAAAAACGTGGTGAAGGAGAAAAAAAAATGGTTTTGGGGAAAAAATCCCAAAAATGTCTTTCGGTGGAGATATTTTCGAGCAACGGAAGTGGATGTATATGCATAGAGATGATGCCGGAATCGTGACAAAGGAGTTTATGAATGGGGCAGAAATATTCATGCACAAGGGAGTGGGCGTAAGAAGGTTCCGTATCAACGGATGTGGTATTTGCCAATAACTGATAGATTGAAGAGTTTATATCAGTCGGAGAGGACAGCAGCTGCGATGAGATGACATGCAGAGCATTCACAGACAGAAGGCGAGATTAATCATCTTTCAGATGCAAAGGCGTGGAAAATTTTTAATACGGTACACAAAGATTTTGCTAGGAATATTAGGAATGTTTATCTTGCTCTATGCACCGATGGTTTTAGTCCGTTTGGAATGTCTGGTAGACAATATTCTTTCTGGCCAGTAATCCTCACGCCTTATAACCTTCCTCCGGGAATGTGCATGAAAAAAGAATTTTTATTCTAAGTATACTTGTTCCTGGTCCTAATCATCCGAAATAGTCTCTTGACGTGTTTTTGCAACCTTTGATTCATGAGCTGAAACAGTTATGGACGCATGGGGTTCGAACATATGATTGTTCTGCCCAAAATTTTTTACGATGAAGGCGGTGCTTATGTGGACGATAAGTGACTTTCTTGCGTGCGGAATGGTATCTGGTTGGACAACACATGGGAGATTAGCTTGCCCATATTGCCTTGGGAGAACAGATGCATTCCAACTGAAGCATGGTAGGAAGACGTCTTGGTTTGATTGTCATCGTCGATTTCTCCCAATTAACCATCCTTACCGAAGGAACACGAATCTATTCAGGAGTAAAGTTAAGGTAAAGGATCCTCCACCATTGTATCTATCAGGAGAGGAGATTGAAGCAAATATGGATTATTATGAGGCTTTGGCTACTGCTCCTCGAGGGGGTAATTGGCACGTTCCTAATAATATGTCGGATTATTACGGACGACATCATAATTAGAATAAGAAGAGTATATTTTGGGAGCTGCCATATTGGAAAGATTTGTTGATTCGACATAATTTAGATGTGATGCACATCGAGAAGAATTTTTTTGAGAATATCATGCATACGATTTTGAACGTGGCTGGTAGGACAAAGGGATAACAGGAATTCACGTTTAGACTTACCAGCTATTTGTTCAAGGAGTGAGTTGCATATCAAAAAGTGACGGCAAAATTCCAATTCCGATATTTAGGTTGTCATCTGAGGCGAAAACGACATTATTCAATTGGGTGTCATCAGAGGTGAAGTTTCCTGATGGGTATGTTTTAAATCTCTCAAGATGTGTTGAGCAAGGGCAAAAGTTTACAGGGATGAAAAGTCGTGATTGTCATGTGTTCATGCAATGACTACTACCTTTTGCTTTGGCGGAGTTGCTTCCAAAAAATGTACATGAAGCACTTGCAGGTATTTGTTTAACATACTATAGTAATGAATATAAACATATGTATATAACTCTTATATTGTAGGTATTGGAGCTTTTTTTAGAGATTTGAGTGCACGGACAATCACAGTTGAAGGTTTGGAACAACTTTCAACAAATATACCGCTATTGTTGTGCAACTTAGAGAAGATTTTCCCTCATTCATTCTTCGATGTTATGGAACATCTGCCAGTGCACCTTCCTCACGAAGCACTCCTAGCAGGACCTGTTCATTTTTGATGGATGTACCCATTTTAACGTTTTATGAAAACACTAAAGGGCAAAGCAAAGAACCTGTCAAAAGTCGAAGGGTCAATCGTTGCTGGTTGCCTGACAGAAGAAACGTCGCATTTCACATCGTACTACTTTGCACCCACCGTTCACACACGAAAAAGAGCACCTAGGAGATATGATGACGGTGGTGTCGCCCAAACTTATGCAGTAGAGGGAGTTCCTGATATCTTTTCCCCAATTGGACGTCTTAGTGGAAAATTAAAAGAAGTTTGGTGGAGTAGTCCCGAATACCGCCACGCGGCACACACATATATACTTTTGAATTGCATTGAAGTGCTTCCGTTTGAAAGGTATATATATATATATATATGTATATGAATTGTATATAGTTAATGAAATGTGTATTACTTTAAATTAACATATTTCTATATACATGTATAGTTTATTTGTTATTCAGGTAAAAGAAACTATTAAAGAAATTTCAGATGCAGAAGTACTTAAGCGGAAAGATATGCACTTCGCATTATGGTTGAAGGGCCAAGTAAGAGTGATTAATTTTAAATTAACATATTGTCTCCTTCCCAAGAGTAAGTCATATTGTCTCCTTCAGCTACAACAGACATGTACAGTAAGTTGCAGATATATATAGAAAATTGCAGAAAGCTGTACGAAAAAAATTTACAGGAAAATGCAAAGAATTGCAGAGAGATGTAAATGGGCATTGGGAATAACTCGTGTCTTGTATAAGTATGTAATGTGTTTGGTCTTTGTTGGTTAAAAAGAGAATGCAAGGAGGTTGTTGTGAGTCTTACAATAAGCTTGATCAAATTTAACAAGGGCTGTAGTGTTGTTGTCAGAGGAATATGTACTAATATTTCAAATTGCAGGGTTTTTAGTCTTATTAGACATGTTAAAGCTGAATTAACAAGACTCTCAAAAGCAGGTAACAAGGAGATATAACTTGACTGAAGCTGTGGAGGCTTGGTACCCACGATGGATGCTGGTGTGGTCGAGTTCACAAGATGAAAGACAATTGGACGCTATATTGATGAGAGACTGGAGTTTGGGTACAACAATTTACGGCCTTGCCAGGGAGTGGATAAAAAGGAAATATCAATCGTGCCTAAAATGGAGATATTGACTAATACTAAAAAGTTGGGTGAATAGGAAAATAAACAACGTGACTTTATAGTTAAAAGTTTATGTGATTGTCGTCAGTTTTCTGAATATGTTTTTACCCATTGATATGTAATCTATAATGACAAAATAGTAGTATGATGAACATGCAATAAGTGATATCCATAGAGAGTAAAAGAGAAGCAATCCCTACTGATAGAGTTTTTTGTGTACATTATGACATATTTCAGGAGATGTATGTTGGTTATGTACTAAGAACATGCTCTGGACAAAGTATTCAGATAATTTCGACTTTGACAAGTTTCAAGGTGGATTTAAAGATTCCAATATGCATAACATAACGGATGATGGGGTCTCTACTTCAACTTAGCTACAATCATATTCATACCGGGTGTGATGTGTGCAGCTTACAGCTCTCTCTCTCTC
>JAKUCM010002934.1:0-13926 GCA_023374145.1 Lepidium sativum
GAGAGAGAGAGATTCGAATTTTATTCAGTTCCAATTAAAAAACTTAGGTTATGAATCAAATTTTGTAAATCAAATGGTTATTTATTGACAAAATAATAATAAATATAATAGTTTATTATAACTAATCTTTTATATTTGGGTTACCGTGATATCCCTAATGAGTCTCTATCTTAAAATTATATTCCTAATTTTAATAAGAAAAATTATACCCAAAAAAATCATTATTTTTATTTTTAGTTAAGACTCATTCGGTGATTTTTATCAAATTCATAAACAAAAGAAGGTCGGGTTTACTTCAAAAAGGCAATCGATGAAGGAGAGAGTGAGTGAAGAAGGGTATGAGGAACTCTATACCCAAGAATTATGGGAGAGCAAATTACATGATTAGCTATGTACATAGAATGATAAATATCATCTATGTAATTAGGTAAGAAAATTATTATTTGTTTTGTTTTTGTTAATATAGGTTTTCTTTGACTGTAAAATGAAAAATTAATACATTCAAAATTATGTTATTTACTACTTTGACCAGAAAATAAATAATATTATTATTGGATCTATGAGTAAGTTGCTATATATATGCCTATTTTAACAATGAAAACTCTCACACACACATAATAAATAAATAAACATCAATCAAAAATTATAAAAATGGTTACCACAATGAAATATTTCGTCTCACTTGTTTTTATTGTCTTTTTCGTCGCATCATATGTTCATGGTCGTACTGCAACTAGTAGTATTTCAAGTGAGTTTGTATTTTTATAGATAATGACATTATTTTGGTTTTTTCATAAACGGATGTTTATATTAATATAATAAATTTTAATAATAAATAGGTTTTGGAATAAAGCAGACAGAAGTTTATTGCTTTTCTGGGGTGGATACATGTAATCTTTTTGGGGGAGATTGCACTCCTTATTGTAGAGATCATGGTTATACTCGTGGGTTGTGTACTAGGGATACATGTTGTTGTCGGGACTTTTAGCAATTATATGAGTCTAATAAAATTCATTGAGAAGTTAGAAAAAAACAATAATATGAGTCTAATATGACATTATCTTTGTCAAATGTATTGTATTTGACCAATAAAAACAAATAGCATAATTCTTTTTCATATGAGTTGGTTATATATACACAGTAGAGGAATATCAACACTTTAACAAAAGCACCTATAGCTTTTGCAATTTGAAAAAAAAAATGTTAAATTTAAACTGAAACAATTTTTTTTTGCAAGTGGCATGTGGTAAGTCCACAAGAAGCAAGCGCACTTACACATCCAGGGATCGAGTCTTCCCGCTTGTATTTGCAAAAATTTGGCTAATGGGCCGGCCACTTATGGATATTGAAACCTAAAAAAAAAAAGGAATCGGCCCGATACACTTTTCAAGTCATAGACATGGTTTTGATAATACTTTGTGATTTGTGATTTACTAATGTTAAATTCAAACTAAAGCTTTGTCAATTAGACCAAATTAACTCTCGCTCTTTTTTTATTAGTTTCCACTTTTAATTTCTTTTTATCGTTAGACCAAATTTATAACGGTTACTTATTAAAAAAAATCTAAGTATATGTGATTACTTTCCTAATTTTTCTCATATTAGAGATTAGATATCTCCCCAATATGATGTCAAGTGCCAACAGATTTGCAAATCTATGTATTGAAAACAAAATGATAGATGAAACCATTAATTTTTTTTGTCAATAATTGGATATACAAATTATAATCAATATAAGTCTCTCAAATGCCTAACAATAATACGTAGAGCAAACACTATTTTTTGGAATCAAATTCGGATGAGAAATGCAGTAGAGATTACATTCACCCATTTGAACTAAGATATTTTTTCCAAGTTTTATTTTAAAAATTTTACACTTATAACCTTAGTTGATTTCCGATTTTAATATTGAATTTTTGTTGATTGAATCAAATTCACTATAACATCATACAACTGCTGTAATGTGCCAAAATCATTACCAAAGTCAAACAAAAATCTGTCCTTAGTAAAGAGGAATTACATTTATGAAGGATTGTTTATATAAAAAATTCTGAGTTATGGTTTAACTAATGAAGTAAACTGGATTTTAACCTACTGTTCATTTTCGAAAAATAAAGAATATGCCACATTCAACTTAAAATCACACGATCACATGAATTTATTACCCAGTCGCACCTAATTTTTGTATTTTCTCTGTAATTTCCTCATTCTTTAACCATCACCTATGTAACCACCATATTTTCTTCTTGAGTTCCTATATATTTCCAACGACAATTCCGCATCTGTCCTTTCTCTTTCTTCTTCAAACGGACCAAAACAACGACCATAACCGAGACCTTCTACTATGTCTTAATCTCTTCTCTAAGTCTCTGCTTTTCTTTTCTTTTTGTTACTTGAATTTTGTTTCTCCATGAATATGATGAATCTTTGTCTTCCCTATAAAATCATTTGCAATACTCACGCAGCTTTTTGTTCAACTTTTTCAAACCTGCCTCGAAACAGTTCTAGTCTTTCATGTAATTGTTATTGTTTGTCCATAGTCCTCTTTGCTTAGTTTTTTGGCTTCGAGGTATTTACGTTTTCATCGTGTTGGTCATTTAAACAATGTTCAGGTGTCTGATTATTTGGCTTGCTATGGAGGAATTGCGATCATTGTCTTCCCTTCAATCAAATTCAACTCAACTTTTTGTTTGTATTTTTCTAGATAATTTGTTCTTAGGGTAGTCAAAAACAGATAATTATGTTTCATTATTCTATGTTTTCGGTGATCTACATTTTTCTTAGTTTAATTATTTTGAATGAGCTTTTCGAAAACATAACAGTGTTAACTGCAAGCTGATCTCACAGTAGTTTTGGTTTTTGTTTTTGCCAAAAACTAGTTTTAGCCAATCATATTTTTTGAAAAAAAAATTTTAGAGAATCAATTTATAAAGAAACTAGTTTAACGAATGAAGTTTTTTGTTTTTTGGTTTTTTATAAACTCCAAAAACTAGTTTTTAAGAAATTAAAGTTATTTTTTTTCAAAAACCAAAAACCAACTTTTTAGATTTTAGATTCGAAAACTAAAATGTAAAAACTTCATCTAAAATCTAAAAACTAAATCTAAAATCTAAAAACTAAAATCTAGAAACCAAAAACTAAAAACAAAAAAATCAAAAACTAACGATCCATTCATAGTCAACTTCTTATGCATGTGTAGGAAGAATCCTATCAAGCGCCAAATGATCGAGCAATATCTCAGGTCTATAATGTTGGGCCAACGTTTTTGTATCATTAAGCCAATTGGCTTATTGAATCAAATTGGCTTATGTGAATGAGATATATGATGGAGTAGGGGTTTGTATTAGAATGTGACCAGATTTTATTTGAACTCATTATAAAATACACTAAAACCCTAAAACACTTACCTAATTAGTCTTGTTAAAAAACAAAAAAGACGGCTCATATTCTTATGGTAATCTAAACGAAACTTGGTAACAACTTGGACCACGTTCTTTGTTGCTTATTGAAAGAAGATCGAAGACTCATTCTCTCCAACGGTTTCAAGAAAAAAAAAATCAGTGCAACAATTCCTCTTGTTTTGTCAAGTCTGTGAGTGTAGAGTAGATATTAGAGTTTGCAGATTTCGTGGATTGGTGTACCACCAACGGTCTCATCATAGTTCTATCATGGGACTCAAAAACGCAATCAACCAAGTACACCATGGGCTTTTATTAATTGAAATTGTCTCACCTCTGTGAATTGTTACCTTTTATTAATTGAAATTGTTTATATGTTTAGTTTTTTGGCTCTTGTTATAATCGATTTCTTGTTTTTGTCTTTGCTTTAACCTTCATTCGAATTTTTAGGTACAGTCTTAACTCAATAAATTCGCCCATTCTAGAACTTAATCTATAAAGTTTGGATTAGGTTATAGCAATTTTTGTAACCTGTTTCATTAAAATCGAATCTGTCTAAAAATCTCAATTTGTTTTGTGTTTTTAGACTAACATTCTTTGAAGGTTTTTAAATTGTTTACATAAACGGTATCTACTATTTCTTTGGTTTCACCTGATCATTTATTTTTTAAACTATCATTTAGAAAAAAAAAACAGAAAATCAGTAATGGTGTTTGCAAATTTTTAAATAAATTATGTGAATCATTATTTGATTTGATAAAAGATTATTAACAAGCATTTGCAAATTTAAGACTCTACGAATTTGTTTTTCAATCTCTGAATTATTATTCGATTTAAGAATTTAAAAAAAAAGCGTGACCAAAAACAAAACAGAAAATCAGACTTATATCAAATATTTTAAGGTTTTGATAAGTTGATCACGTTTGATCACGTATGAGTTCACTTCTGGTTTTGAATTTTTTTTTTTTTGAAAAACACGTGATCAAAAAAGAAAAAAAAACGTGACCAGAAGAAACTTCCAAGACTATATCAAATACTTTAAGGTTTTGATAAGTTTGATCACGTGACCAGGTTATGATTAAAGCCTGGTTAAATATTTTGGTTTTGCTTTGACAACACTTAGTCAATTAGTGTGTGCAGAAGGTTAAGAAAACTTTGGTTTTGCTTTATACCAAATTGATTATGGTTTTTAATCAGTAATCCAAAATAGAGTAATCCAAAATATTGGTTTTGATATATACGTGTGATTTTATTATTTTGAATAAATTGATAATCAAATAAGAAATTATTTAAAAAATAGTTGCAAATTTTTAAAAATTTTGCAGATTGTTTATTTAATTTTTCTTCTTTTAAAAAAACTATCGCACAATTTTATTTTCTAAAAAAGAAAAAGTGACCAAAAGACGAGTCACGTTTGATCATGATTTTTACGTTTTGACGTTTGATCATTATCATGGCCTTGTGTCATTATCTCAACAAATCATTGTTGGTCCATCAATTTTTTTGAACGTGATAAAAAAACAAAGTATGATTGGCTCGATTTGCATAAAGTCTACAAATTGATTTTGGTTTGTGTCTCTAACCAATTATTGGTTTTGATTCTTTGTTAAAAATCAATATTAGTATTCTTTTAATTAAATTTGTAATCAAATAAGAAGTAAAAATAATTGGCTTTATAAATATCATGATCAAACTTTAAAAAAATATTGGTTTGGTTTGAAGTTTTTTGATTATTTAAAAAGATGTTGTAATTTTTTTTTTTAATTCTGCACATTGTTTATTTAATTTTTATTTTAATTATCACATAAAGTTTTTAAAATAAGATTTGAAAATTTTATAAATTATACGAATTTTCTTAAATAAATTTTTAAAAGTGATATTGTTATGATAAAAGTGTGTTTACTGTTTTTTAGATGTCTAGTAGCGACGAGACACCGAAACAGATTAATGACACACATGGAAGATCCGGTTTCTGAAAATACCGGTATACATATTGTTGGTTTACCCATTGAGTGTCGTAGCAAGCCCAAGAACAACGGAAAAAAGAATGACTATGGGAATCTGACAAAAGAGGATTTCTGCGTAGTGATTACTCAGTGTAACATGGTTCTGCAAAACAACCCAAGAGAATGGGGGTACGACACTTGTGCCTCACATCACATCTGTACTGACAGAGCGTTGTTTAGCAGTTATACCCCAAGTCTGTCAGATCACAAGATTCAAATGGCGAACGACTCTAGGTCTAAGGTTCTGGGAACAGGCTCAGTGGTACTTAAGTTCACCTCCGGACGAGAAGTAACCCCTCAAGAATGTGAGGCATTGCCCTAATATTAGGAAAACCTTATCTCTGCAAATTTGATGTCAGATGTTGGTTTCAGAATCAAGTACACTGGAGGGACAATGATTCTAACATAGTTTGGGGTGTATGTGGGCAAAGCATACAAGAAGTTACTCAAGATGTGTGTTCAAGCTGTCCTTCGTAAGGGTGTAGATGTCTCTGCTGCTGCTTCTACCTCTGTTGTTGCTGCCTCTAATGCCACAAATAATAATGTTGTTGCTAATAATGTTGTTGTTGCTTCTAATTCTTCTGATGTAGTTTCTGATGTTTCAATGAATAAGAACAAATTTGTTTATTTTGTTGAGTCTTCTGATATTTGGCACAAACGATTAGGTCATGTTAATTATAAGTCTATCCAAAGACTAATGTACTTGAAGCAAATACCAAATAGCAAAACTAGCAAAGAAAAATGTGAAGTCTGTTCAGAAGCAAAACTCACTAAAAACCATCACCCTAAGTTCAAAGAACAACTGAACCTCTAGGACTAATTCACACAGATTTGTGTGATTTAAAATTTGTGCCAACTAGAGGAGGCAAAAAGTATTTTTTAACGTTCATTGATGATCACACAAAATATTGTTATGTATATCTATTACATAGCAAAGATCAAACCTTGGATAAATTCAAGGACTATAAACGAGAAGTTGAAAATCAACTCAGTAGCACTATTAAAATAGTCCTAAGTGACAGAGGAGGAGAATATGATGGACCTTTTAATGTAATTTGCAAAGAAAATGGCATCATACATCAAACAACAGCTCCGTATTCACCAGAACCTAATATAATTGCTGAAAGGAAAAATTGAACTCTGAAAGGGATGATGAATGCAATGTTGCAGGAATCTGATTTACCCCAAAATTTGTGAGGGAAGCATGCTTACCACAAATTACATCCTCAACAAAATTCCCCACAAAGTCACCTGGAAGACTCCCTATGAGCTTTGGAAAGGATCGCCACCTTCGTATAAATACCTCAAAATGTGGGGGTGCTTAGCAAAAATGGCAGTACCACCTCCACAAAAGGTCACAATCAGACCAAAAACTGTTGATTGTGTTTTCCTCGGATACACACATAACAATGTTGCATACAGATTCCTGGTTACAAAATCAGAGATCCCTGATATCAATGTCAACACGATAATGGAATCAAGAAATGCATCTTTCTTCGAACACGTGTTTCCATATAAGGATAAACAGAATCCAAAAAGAACTTGTGAAGAAAGATATGACACAAGTCATGAGCCTAGTACATCTGGAAATTCTATATCTAACTCAGAAGCTCAACAAGATGAACTTAGACGTAGCAAAAGAGCTCGTCAGGAAAATTCTTACGGTGATGATTTTTCTTGTAGAAAATGAAGAAATTTCACTGAAGCCATGTCTAAACCAGACGCTTCCTCCCGGAAAGAAGCCGTCAATAGTGAGATGGACTCTATTATGCAAAATCATACTTATGAGTTAACCGATCTCCCTGAAGGGTTTAAAGCACTTGGATGCAAATGGATTTTCAAAACAAAGCTGAAAATTGATGGCTCAATAGACAAGTACAAGGCTAGACTCGTGGTGCAGGGATTCAGACAAAAAGAATGTCTGGACTTATTTGATACATATTCTCCGGTGACGAGAATAACCTCCATCAGAATGCAGATATCAATTGCAGCATTACAAGACTTTGAGTTAGAAGAGGAGATCTACATGAAAAACCCTGAAGGGTTTGTTGTTCCAAGACAAAAACACAAAGTCTGTCGACTTCTCAAGTCATTGTATGGTCTTAAACAAGGTCCAAAATAATGGCATGAAAAATTTGACAATGTAATAATATTAAATGGTTTCAAAATAAATGAGTGTGATAAATGTATCTACATTAAACAAACTAAAAATGCATATGTATTGTTGTGCTTATTCTTGGAAGCAATAAAGACATAATCCAACAAACTAAGAACTTACTCAACAGTAAATTTGACATGAAAGACATGGGTCTTGCTGATGTCATCTTAGGGATTAAAATCACACGAACTTCTGACATAATTATTCTGTCTCAAAGACATTATGTTGAAAAAATTCTTGAAAGATTCAATAAATATACAAGTGGTACTGTGAAAACTCATGTAGACTCTCAACTTCATTTGACCAAAAATTCAGGCGAAGCAGTTTCACAGGTAGAGTACGCACGTGTAATAGGAAGTCTTATGTACTTAACTAAGTCTACTAGACCTGATCTAGCACATGCAGTAATGTACTAAGTCGTTACTCAAGCAATCTTGGACATAAACACTGGAAAGGCATAACTAGAGTACTGAATTACCTACAGTATACAAAAAGTTATGGGCTGCACTATGGTAGAGAACCTCAAGTACTGGAAGGATACAGTGACAATAACTAGATTTCCAATTCCAAAAACTCAAAATCCACAATTGGATACGTCTTTACCCTAGGAGGTGCAGCAGTATCTTGGAAATCTTCCAAACAAACTCTGTTAGCTCGATCCACCATGGAGTCAGAGTTTATAGCTTTAGATAAACCAGCAGAATAAGCAGAATGGCTTCGAAATGTTTTGGAAGATATTCCTATGTGGGAGAAACCTGTGTCATCACTATGCATTCACTGTGATAGTCAATCGGCTATAACCCGAGCACAAAATAATCTTGATAATGGTAAATCTCGTCATATAAGAAGACGACATAAAACCATTAGACACATGATTTCAAGTGGGGTTATCACAATCGACTATATAAGTTCAGCTGATAATCTAGCCGATCCTTTTACTAAAGGACTCTCTCGAGATCAAGTAGTAAAATCATCAAGAGGAATGGGTTTAAAGCATATTACCTAAGAAGATATATGGTGGAAACCCTACCTATATGATTGGAGATCCCAAGAAATAAGGTTCAAAGGGACAACTAAATCAGATAATATCTTCAGAACGCACTGTGAGCATTCATACTCTACCCAGTTCCTAAGATGATAAAAGTGCAACTTGTAAAAAGTTGAGGATAAGTTCTAAACTTTTAATGATTTGAGTCCAATAATTGGTTGATAAATGAAGTATTACATTTTATTTCTGTACATCCAAATATTTGGCAAATCACCTATTGAGTGTGAAATAAATGTCGTTTCTAGGAGAGTGAAGGTAAGGCTATACTCTCAAAGTTCACTCATGAAATCCCAGGCAAAGTTCAAGGCCACAATGAACACAATAGAGAACTTAATTCTACTAGAAAATGAGCTGGGTTATATTTGTTGTCTAGGTTTACACTAAACTTTCAGGTGGTTCAAGACATCATGTTCACCTCCTGGCCAAGTAAACCCGACATATATTAACAATGAGTAGTTCAAAGCTGAAAAATGCTACTTACTCAGACACAACACATTTTCGTCTACACTCTCGAAAGTCCGTCAGTCTGTCTAGTCAATAGGATAAGTCTAGTCAGTAGAGTCTATCGAGTCCCTTAAGTCATATGTTTAGAGTCAATTCTATTCATGTGGGGGATTGTTGGGCCAAAGTTTTTGTATCATTAAGCCAATTGGCTTATTGGATCAAATATTGGCTTATGTGAATGAGAAATATGATGGATTAGGGGTTTGGCTTAGAATATGGCCAGATTTTATTTGAGCCCATTATAAAATAAAATAAAACCCTAAAAGACTTACCTAATTAGTCTTGTTGAGAAACAAAAAAGACGGCCCCTATTCTTATGGTAACCTCAACGAGACTTGGTAACAACTTGGACCACGTTCTTTGTTGCTTATAGAAAGAAGAGTGAAGACTCATTCTCTCCAACGGTTTCCAGAAAAAAAAATTCACTGCAACAATTCCTCTTGTTTTGTCAAGTCTGAGAGTGTAGAGTAGACATTAGAGTTCGCAGATTCCGTGGATTGATGTACCATCAACGGTCTCATCACAGTTCTATCTTGTGACTCAAAAACGAAATCAACCAAGTACACCCTGAGCGTTTATTGAGTTAAGGTAACGAGACTTGTCTCAACTTTGTGAATTGTTACCTTTTTATTAATTGAAATTGTTTATAGGTTTAGTTTTTTGGCTTTTCTTATAATCGATTTCTTGCTTCTGTCTTTGCTTTAACCTTTATTCGAGTTTATAGGTTCTACATATAACGCATGTGAGAAATCATGATCAACTTTAGTGTCGTTTCTTTATATTTTTCAAAGTGGAGTTTCGTTACATGGATCTTGATCCTGTTGCTAGGTCATTTGCTCACTTCTTTCTTATCAATTCTTTCTTGCAGTGAGATTATTAATCCCGCAACAATATTTGCTATACATTTTGAAGAATACATTTGGGACTTGGGTATGGCAGCAATGGCTTCCCTAGATATTCTCACTGAAGATCAGCTTGACACTGAAAAGATTACAAAGAAAATGAGGGTAAAGTTATCATTTATTTATATATTTTTGCTTAAAGCAAAGTTTTGATCAGCATCCATTCTTGAGATACTGTACGTCAAGCATAAGCTATTAAAATTCATATCTTAATTGTTATGGTCTCTCTCTTTTTCTAAATAAAATGTGAATCAAAAGAATGTTTCTCAAATAATAAATAAAGCCTGCAAATTTTTTCTGCTTTTGGTCCATTGATAATAATTTTCTCTTCTTCAGAAATTGTTTCGTTTGTTGTTTCTCTCCTCAGTCATTGCTTTATTATTAGGTACCATTCAGAATTTGAATCAAACTCTATGTTTTTGTCTTTCATAATCACTTGAGAGAGAAATAAAGGTGTAGACATTGAAAAGAAACTACCTGCATAAATAAAACAATCATTAAGATAATATGTTACTTTCAAGTTCCAACTTATCTGATTTTCTTTTCCTTTTGCATATACTACTGTGTATCATTTATGTTGCTTAGATTTTGGTATGTTGTAGTATGCGATCAATGGTCGTGACCCAAGTGAATATATTTAATAATACAAACATTAAATAAAATATTTTTCTTATTTTTGTTTCTGAACAAATAATATGAAATATAATTGTTTAAATAACAATAATACCCCGCGCGGTAAGGATTAGTAAGAAATATAATTGGTTGAACTTGATTTGTAATTTAGGAATTATGTTGCTATTAAAAACACAAAGTAGGGGTTATATAGAATAACAAAAATGTTGACACCAATGAAAATCACAAACCTGCAACCTCCATATGTTACCATATACAAGTAACACAAATGAAACTACAAAGATATTTTCGTATAAATAATTAAAAAACTTCGACCAACTACAAATATTTATTCCTTATCAAAACTATGGTTTTTTTTTTGTCCAACAAAATTTGTTACCATCTAAATCGTACATTAACTATCATGAGCGAAGAATATCTGCTTATATAATAAAGGTCATTTGGCGGAAATGGTAAATGATTATAATTATATATATAAAAGCAGGGTTGTCTCTTCTGGTGGTGACACATCATCAATTTAATTTCCCATAATCAACCAATAGCATTATCAGATTAAACATACATTATATAAGTTAAAACGACATCATCATAAAAAATTAACATACTCAAATCCATAAAATTGTGTGAAACAAAAATTAACCTCCCCTCCACTACTTCTTCGATTAATATGCTTAACAAATAAATGATTCTCACCTAATGTACAATTTCATTTCAGCCTAATCGTTGGTCCATGAGGCCATAATACATGCTAAACCAGAGGTCAATAATTTTGCCTTATTTCCAAACTTAAAAATTGCACCTGCTTCATCATTCTCTCTGGAAATTTTCCCCTGAAATGGGGTTTTCAAAAATACCAATATATCAAATTGATAACCAAGATATCAATAAGTTCATCAGTTCATGGAGTCCTTGAAGTAACCATCATTTCTCCATGAAGACTCGATGTGTGATATCAAACCAAGAACGATGCTCGTAGAATTAGTTGAGATAGCAGATCTAATCATATGGGATGAAGCACCAATGGCACATCGTCACAATTTTGAAGCATTAGATCGCACATTACGAGATATAATGAGTTTTACCGACCCAAATGCAGAAGTGAAATGATTTGGGTGAAAGACAATTTTGTTAGGTGGAGATTTCAGAAAAACATTACCAGTTATCTCACAAGGAAGCAGACAAGATACAATTCTTGCAACACTTAATAGATCTTGCATTTGGAAAAGTTGTTACGTTGCCACCCTTACCAAAAACATGAGAGTGAAGCAAGACGAAAAAAACTTTGTTGCATGGATTTTATAAGTCGGGAATGGCGAGGCTAAAATGTCAATAGTTTGAACAAAGTATCTCTAGAAAATTACTACATAGATACCGAAGACACATTAGTATTGGAAAAAGGAGAAAACTCAATGAGAGAAATGAAGGAAGCAACATTCCCAAATCTCGAAAACTCTTTCCAAAACCGTGCATATCTGCGAGGTCGTGCCATCCTAACACCAAGAAATGAAAATGTTGATAAGGTAAATGATTTATTCTTAGCAAAAATTGGAGATGAAATGAAATAGTATCTTAGTGCTGACAGTATCGCCGATGATGATGACCTTGATTGAGTTAATCTTGTATACAATACATAGTACCTAAATGCACTCAAGTGTTCGGTATTACCAAATCATCACCTACCTTTGAAGCAGTATGCCCCAATCATATTGTTAAGAAACATAAACCAAAAGCAAGGTTTATGCAACATGACTAGAATGTTTGTTACTCATTTAGGTGAAAAGGTACTTGAAGCAGAGGTACTAACCGACACCAATGTCAAGAAAAAAAGTTTATACCAAGGATCATCATGACAACGGCAAATACAAATTGTCCATATAAAATGCGAAGACGACAATTCCCTGTTAGAGTTTGTTATGCAATGACAATAAACAAAAATCAAGGCCAAAGTTTACAAAATGTGGGTATCTTTCGACCCAAGCCTGTATTTAGTCATGGCCGACTCTATGTTGCTTTATCTCGCGTCACATCAAAAGAAGGACTACGTATTTGGAGTGCCACCACATAAAAAGAAAACAAATCAGCCATTAAAAATGTCGTATAAAAAGATATTTTCAACAATCTTTACTATTATGCCACATGTAATTTCATATACAATAAATACTCATATTAATGCATGGAAGACTTCAATGTTGTAATTTTAGTGGTTCTATATTCTACAGAAAAATCGAGAAGAACAATTTCAACCACTTGATTATGGCCAATATTTATTAAAGTAGTCTCGACTATTGACATAATATTCAGCCGAAATATTGTTCATCAATATTTAAAACATTTGTTTTTCTTTCCGTAATAAACTTCTCATAGTTCTCCCAAAATTTAAAAAATTTGCAACAAAATGACATAACTTAAAAACAAGAATCTTGCCGAGTAGCGCGGGCACTCACCTAATTAGTATAACAAACAACTTTTAGACAAGTTGGGTATAATCTGTTATATAAATCCATATACTTCTATAGAACACAACTTGTAAATTGTTAAATGGCCAAAACATACATACCAATACTATGAAAATATAAATCAGTGATTTTGTTATAATTTTACATTTGATTAATCCATGTACAAAACTTTCGATAATCATTTCATACCGCACATACAAAATAATCATCATAGTTTTAATTGAAAGAAAATTTATAACCCACGCTTCAAAATCATCCTAGTTAATGTTCTGACATTGGACCCACAAGAGGTCACTTACAAACTTTCATTTGAATATTAACCAAACTCTACCACATTAGTGTAGTTTAATTGTTGATAAGCATAATTTTTTTAAAAAAGAAAATTTTATACTGATTTATATTATTTGTCATTTTAGATTAAAATTTTTTTTTCATTTTAGTTGTCATTTTCATTTTTTAATGTAATATTTGATATAAAACTATTTCATTTGTTTCTAATTAAATAAATAAAATATTAAATAGTTTGTAATTTTAATAGTCAAACAAAGTCTTAACAGAATATTTACTTATTTTTTATTTGAGAAAATGCTAGAATAACAAGTAAACTGAAAGAGAGGGAGTGTTAAATTCTAGATATTCCAATAGGAAAAGTGTATACCTTTATTAATTTTTTTCAAGAAAGTTAAATAAATATGGGAGAGCAAATTACATGTTTAGACTATTTATAGAATGATAGATATCATCTATGTAATTAGGTAAGAAAATTACCAATAAGAGGTGGCACAATTGGATTGTCTCTATTTAGTCTCTCTCTCTCTCTC
>JAKUCM010002935.1:0-23600 GCA_023374145.1 Lepidium sativum
CAACAAAAAAAGCTTAAAAAGCTAGCTCTTTCGGTGACGGTCTTGTTGAATGTTAAATAGTCTCACTAACGAACTAAATAAGACTCATAATTCGGGCCGTAAAGGGCTCAATAAGCCCATAACATTCTAGCTGGACCCTAAAAGGCCTTATGCTCTTACATGTTTCTCATGTTTACCCAAACCAAATTTCCCCAAACTGACATTCTGATCACGTTTTTAATGTCATATGAGATAATCATTGTCCATCTCATACTAAGGAGATTTGGTAAACTTCAATTTCTTATATGATAGTTCACAAGGGAAGGAAATATAATTTTGTAGAACTATCTCAAACTCTTTACAAAGTTCCAAAATTTGAACTCTTTTAACGAACACTACAATTTAAAGTTTTAATTAATAAAAAAGAAAAGTTTGTGACCAAAAAAAGAAAGAATAAAAAAAGTCCAAACAGTCAACATAAACAATTTGTGGCGCAAGTGGCATTTAGTCTAATGGCATGTGGTAAGTCCACAAGAGACATGCGCACTTGCACATCCTGGGATCGAGTTCTCCCGCTTGCATTTGCAAGAATTTGGCTAATGGGCCGACCATTTGTGGTCCAATGTTGAAAAAAAAAAAACAATCTGTGGCTTGTACTTGAAAATTTTTCAATGATATTAGACGTAATGATGAAGAAGGTCTTCCTCGACCAGAATACTCTTTTCAGGATTTTCAAAAGATATTGTCTACTTGTCAATTTCATGATCTACAATATATTGGTAATAAATTTTCATGGACAAGAAAATATTATTCACATAACATATGGTGTTGATTAGGCAGAGTTATGGCGAATCCACAATGGTTAAGCCAATTTTCATATGCTGAAACTGAGTATTTTTCTTTTGAGATTCAGATCATAGACCTTTTATTGTTCATTGCAGCGCAAGGATTTAGGTTGACATTTGGACATATTTAGATATGATAAGCGACTTTTTTACATAAATTGTTTTAAAGATATAGTTTTGCGTGAATGGAGGAATTGTGAAGAATCAGTTGGTTTGGCTACCCATTTGAGTATCTGTCAAAAATCTATTTTTTAGTGGCGGAAATCTCATCCATATAATGCGGCTAACGATTCAAACGTTACAAAAAAAATTGACTCTACTTTATCTAATAGAAATCTCTCTACTTAGGAAATTTATTAATGGAGAGTTAATTTTCAGCAAGCATATATCACGATGAAGAGCAAATTTGAAAAGTTAAAAGTCGAACAGAATGGTTGAGGGCTGGATATATACACACAAAATTCTTCTTTGCCTCAATTAAACAAAGAGTAGCAAAAACATAATCTTAGCAATTGAAGATGATGAAGGAATGATCCACCGTGGTGATAAAAATATTGGTATCACACCAGTTGATTTCTTCACAAACCTCTTCAAGAGATCGAGAGAAGATTCTCATGATTACAGAGACATTTTTTGCAACTTTGCACCAAGAGTTACACATAAGATGAATGTAGATTTGATTAAATGTATCACGAACGAGGAAATAGTAACTGCAATGTTTTCTATTGGGACAGATCGTCCTCCTAGTTCATATGGTCTGACTGGAGCTTTCTATCACCAGTTTTGGAATGAAATCAAGGTAGATGTGTGTACTGAAATTCACAAGTTTTCACAACATGTTTCTGGTCTTCAAGAACAAATCACAGTAATATATGCCTAGTTCCAAAGACAAGAAATCCACAATTAATGAGTAAATTTTGTCCTATAGCATTGTGTAACGTCCGATATAAGATCATTTAAAAAATCCTTGTAAGTAGACTAAAGACTCATTTCCCAAAGATAGTCAGTGAGGAACAAGTTCCTTTTATACCCGGACGTAACATTATTAACAATGTGATCATTGGTTAAGATATGTTACACATTGAAATCTTGAATACCTTGGTCGCATTTTATACGACAGTCAAAACGGACATTAATAAGGCTTATGATTAATTGGAATGGCAATTCATTTGTGACACTTGGCTTATATGGGTTTTTCAGAGATATGGATCAATTGGATCATGAGATGTGTTGAATCTGTTTCTTTTTATGTTTTGATCAATGGTTTACCGCATGGTTTAGTGATATCGGAGAAAAGTAAATGACAGGGAGATCCTTTGTCCCCATTCCTATTTATTTTGCAGTGAAATATTGAGCCATCTTATCACATAGCAACCCAAAATGAACTTTTTCAAGGAATGAAAATTAGTCCATGAGGTCCAACAATTCATCATCTTCTATTTGCATATGACGCTCTCTTCTTTTGTCATGTACATTGTCATTTCTCTGAGACCTTAAAGACAATTATGAACCCCTCTGAAAGAGTTTCAGGTCAAGTAGTGAATTACAACAAGTCAGCGATTACTTTTGGGTCACAGGTTTCCCCAACTTCGAAGACTAATATGAGGAGAATTTTGAGCATTCATAATGATGGCGGAAATGGCTGATACCTAGGATTACAAGAGCAAATTGGAAACAAAAAGAAGGACATATTTCGTTATATCAAAGAGAAGGTTGAACAATAACTCAAGGTTGGAAAAACAGAATTCTTTCAAAAGCAGGAAAGGAAATTCTTCTCAAAACAGTGGTTTTAGCATTATCGGTTTACACTATGAATGTCTTTAAACTCCTAGTTGGTATATATTCAGAAACAAATCAAATTATAGCACACTTTTGGTGGAATAAAGGAAATTCAGAGAAATGTATGCATTGGATCAGTTGAAACGACTCGGATAACCTAAAATTGAAGGAGGTTTCAGCTTCAATGATATTGAATGTTTCAATCAAGGTTTACTTGCAAAACAAGTATGGAGGTTGATTCAATCTCCTACAAGCCTAGTAGCTCGTTTACTAGGTAATCATTTTTATCCTTTGAATAATGTTATTGAAGATAAGCTTGGAACTAGAACTTCTTTTCTTTGGTGATCTCTTATCTCGGGATGTGATCTAGTAAAGAAAGGTTAGCGATGTTTAATTTGAAATGACATATAAGTTAATATTTGGAGTGATCCTTGGTTACCCACAAATCCTCCCAGATCAGCTAGAAGAATCAATGATGCTACCACGTCCTTACTGAATGTTTCGTAGTTGATTGATCAGGCAACAAAGCAATGGAATTTTACTACATTTCAAAATTGTATCCATTCGGAGGATATCTCACATTCAGAGCATCCTTCTCAGTTCTGGATCACACAATGATACCATAGGATGGAATTATACTGATTTGGGTGAACACACTGTCAAATCTAGGTATTGGTTAGCAACTCCTTCTAACCATCAAAACCTAATACGTCCTCCACAAGGTGCTAAGATATTAAAAAGGCTATTTGGAAACTTAAAACAAGACCCAAACTAAGACACTCTTTTTGGTGGATAATGGCAAATTCAATAGCAAATGGGACTAATCTACAGTCGAGGTAAATCACATTAGATGGTCAATGTCGCAGATGTTGCACCAATGAAGTGAATCTCAATCATCTTTTCTTTTTATGTCCTGGAGAGGAATCCATCATTCTTTACCTGATGTCACAAGCTTCAATCTCTCTTTTTAAGATAAGACTCGATTACTACTAGAATGCTATAATAACTTAGGTTTCACTCCATTTTACCATCAACTCCCTATATGGATTTTATTGAGGATTTTGAAAAGTAGAAACCTACTGGTCTATTAACAAAGAGCGAGTACATGGATGAAAGATGTGGAAGATGCTAGATGAGACACCATTGAGTGTATTTCAGTCTCGAAAATCACACAGCCGACTTCACAAAATAAAAGCAATGACTCGATGGTTGATACTCAACGACACTAGCAAAAACCACTTATAGATTATATTAAATGTAGTTTTGATTGCAGGTTTTGAAACAGTGTTATACTAGCAAATGCAACTTGGATTCTCAGATCCCATACTGAAACCTTTCTTGAAGTTGCAATCAATAAAGGATCTCAATGTATGTCAGTTCTTGAGACTGAATTACAAGGTTTACTTATGGCAATGCAACATACATGGATAAAAGAGTATCGGAAAATGATCTTTGAAGGAGACAACAAAACTGTCCAACTTGTTGTAACTGGAGCTCAATCAAATTTTGTTTTATACAACTGGATTAGAGAGATATTATTTTGCGTGAATAAGTTTGATATCATCACATTCTCATGGATTCGGAGGGATCTTAATAAAATACTTGATACTTTTGTTAAATATCAAGAACATATGTCGTTATTACACTTTTTCAATTTCGTACCCTGATTAGAACTGATTTTCTTGTTGAGGACTATTTTTTATGCTTAATAATATTATCTTTATCTATTAAAACGGAGGTTGATTTCTCTAAAAAACTTCTATTCGTAGAATATTAAAAAAATTATCTTTCAAAAATTGATTTCAGGTCCTTATAGAAATGCTTTATTTTTGAAAATATGTAACCAACACCACGATCACCAACTGTCCACTACTTAATTTTCGCACACTGCTTTCTATCACACTACTATGTAACATCTCCCTACTTTATCGTTACCACTACTCTGTTTTTCTATTCCTATATATATGTAATTGATGTTTCTGAATTTCTTCCTTACTAAGCGTCAATGGCGAATACGAAACTGACTACCTCAGTTTACGCTTCTCCAAAACATCTTGCGTTGCCATCTCAATTTACTTTGTTCGCTAATCTTAAACCATTTCGGTTTGAATGGGTAATCAGAAAAAAATATTGAATTCATGGCGACCATACTCTGCCAAAACTGGGCCATCTATTGAGTTAATCCTAGGTGATGAATCCGTAAGTGAATTCGCTTTCAAAATGTATAATTTTTATATAGACTTCTTACTTTTGTTTTTTTTGCAGTCGTTGATGATCATATTTTTACATAAGACAAATTCCATATGAAAATTATTCTTATCAATTGTCTGTGCCGGGAGATAAAATTGGTGCTGTTGTTCTTCAGGAATATATGAAAAAATTCACAAATTTACTTCCAGTTGGGAAGTGGAAGGTTATCAAAAAATTTAACGTTGTTAAAGATTACTCAGTAATCAGGCCATCAGAGAACGAGTACAAGCTATGTTTCCACTATATGACAACTGTTGTTGATTGTAATCCTGTAACAGATGATTCGTTTTTTCGTCCAGCAACATTTGATTATGTTCTTGATCAGATGACTTCAACTAGAGTGCTTATCGGTTAGTTTTTCCCTTGCTTTTTGTTGTTTATATTACATCAAATCACCTATTACACATTCTGTAAATTCTTTATTTGTAGATGTTGTTGGTCAACTTCACAGAATTTCTGACATGGAGCAAATCGATGTTCGTGGCAAACGAACTCGTAAGATTGATTTTGAACTAAAAAACAATACGTGAGTAACTTATATCAAACTAATAATAGTAATAATAGTAATTAGTTATGTTTATATCAAACTCACTTTTCCTTGGTTATAATCGTATTCTTAGTGATCAGATTATAAATTGCACTCTCTGGGGTTCTTATGCTGATCATATTCACAATACTTACCTCAATGCTCGCAACGAAAATGCGTACTGTTTGATAAAGTTTGGAAAGATTAATGTGTGGAGAGGTATGTTAAATAATAATATGGTGTAGTCATCAATAATGTACTTGCATTATCACCATGTTAGTAAATGTATATCTAATCCATTTTAACATTATGTAACAGACACCAGAAGCATATGTAATTCTTTTAATGCTTCGATTGTATGCATAGATCATATAGTTGCTGAAAATAAGTCATTCATCGATCTGTAACATCTCCTCCTATACAACATTTCTAATCATTTTCTTTACTTATATCTTTGTTTGATTCCTTCAACTGATACATTGTAGTTTCCCTAAAGATATTTTTTGTCTAACACCAATACAAAAAAAGTATGGACGAAAACAACATGTTACTAATACACCAGATAAGTATCTTGAGTTTCCTATGAAGTCTGTACAAGAGTTCATTGAAATGGATGAGGTTTGTAAAGTTAACATTTTATTATCGTTGGTTTTATGTTTTTTTTAATACAAACTGCTTACTAACTTGACCACTTACTTTATTATTCTAAACGTTTGGAATAATAAAATCAGATTGAGAAATGTCGTCTACTTTGTTCCGTAACTGGTATTGAGACAGAATTCGGTTGGTATTACTTTGGGTGTAAAAAATGCAACAAGAAGGTGTTAAAAGAGACTCCTCTGGACTTAACTGATATATCATCTATCCTAAAACCAAAATTCTACTGTGAGAAATGTAAAGAGTATGCGAAATATGTTTCTGCAAGGTATGTAAAAATAAAGCTATACCAATCATACAAAATTTTCCCAACATATATATCTAACATTTGATACGTTCAGGTATAAGCTACATCTTTCCGTAAAAGATGACACTGGTGATGTCAAGTTGTTGCTATTTGATTCACATGTTGCTGTTCTGGTTGGACAAAGTGCAGATTCAATTCTCGGTGGTGTTTTTGAGGAGGTAATAAAACTCTAATATGTATTTTTTCACAATCCATTTCATGTTTATCAGTTTTAACCGTAACATATATTATTTCACTTTTTAGATAGAAGATCCGGATGATTTTCCCGAACCTATTATTAACATAAAGGGAAAAACAGTTCTCTTTCTTATTTCTGTGGATGCAAGAAATTTTTCTAGACAAGATGACACGTATAAGGTTGCAAAGATATGGTGCGGTGATGAGATAGCAGATATCATGAAGAATGATGTACAAGAAATTAAGGATGAACATGTTTGTTTTAATCAACTCTCAAACTTGCGATTATTAAAACATGTTTACCACTGCAATTTCATATTATATCATTTCTTACAGCAAGTTCTAAACATTATGAATAGTGGTAAAATCTCTGACTGTCCAGACTTGACCTCGACAACGCCAATCTCTAAACGTAAACAGTCAGAGATTATAGAAAATGACGAGGGATCATCTACAAAAGACATCACCAACAATGAAACATGTATTGTCGATGAAGATATACAGTTGAATGAAAAAAGTCGATGTTGTTGAAATGAGTGATTTTGGCAGCATTACAATGGCTGAGCTTAAAGGGAACACAGAAACAAAGAAATATAAGCTCGATCCTAAGAAGGTTAAAAAGGAGAAGTCTGATAAAATGAAATAGTGAAAAGGGTTCTTTTGTCGTGTTTATGTCTTTTATCTTTTTAAATTCTTAAGTTGAAATACTTATTTGGTTTAAATCATAATTAATTCTGTTTCATTTTGTTATGTTTGTTAGTCAATTATACAATCCTATGTATATGTATGGTCATTTCTTAACATCGGTTGAAAGTAGATACATGTAACATCACTTTAGTTTATTCACTTTAAACTCAATTCTTAGTGTTTATGTTTTCGTGTGTACAATTTATGATAAGCAAACTTGCAGAGTTGTAAACCATTTAATCAAATCATTTAATTATCAAAACTTGCTTTAAGTATTTATATTAATTTTTGGTTGAAGAGAATATGTTAATGCAACAATTTAAAATTAATCAAATTACAAAGATACAGAGCACGTTGAGAAGTATATGTTTGTATACAGAACAAAATGTAGATAACAAAGCTTATGTATTCATTGCTCAAAATAAATGATTTGTTTAAGAGTAGGAATGAATAATGGATTCATGGAGTTTATGATTGCTAATAGATTCTGGATAATAGACAACAACAAGGGAAGAGTCTCCAGTGTAAAATTTATGTTTGTAAATATGTTTTTGTGTTTACAATCTATTACAAGGAATTTTTTTTTTCAAGTTTTGTCTATGTATTTATTATTTTACTTAAACACTTCACATTAAATTAATTACATTCGTTAGTATGTTGTTAAAGTTTGTTCACATTATTTTTTTATTTGTTTTATATTCATTGAGTGACTATATATTTGAATAATTACATAAATTATTCATTCCTAACTACTAAATTTGTATAATAATTTGTAGTTTAACATATTATTATAATCATTTTGTATATGAAACAACATTCCTTATATATTTAAACTAATTTATCATTTAACCATATAATTTATTTGATATTTTAACACATATGCATATCCTTAATATGCTAATCTTACGAATCCATTTAGTTATTTGAAAATGGAGGATACTTACTTCAAACAACCTCTGTTCGCAACCGTGCAAAAATATGACACAAAAAAACCTGTATTCGTAAATTCTTACAAAAATTAATTTTTGGCCTTTTTACAAAATTTGTGGTTGCCAAAAATTTAATAGAAAATATGCTAAATAATTGAAAACAACAAGGGAAGAGTCTCCAGTGTAACATTTATGTTTGTAAATATGTTTTTTGTGTTTACAACCTATTACAAAGAAAATAAATTTTCAATTTTTGTCTATACATTTACTGTTTTAGTTAAACACTTCACTTTCATGTAATTACATTCTTTAGTATGTGGTTAAAATATGTTCATACTATTTTTGGATTTGTTTTATATTCAGTGATTGGCGATATATTTGAACAATTACATAAATTATTCATTCCTAACTACTAAATTTGTATAATCATTTTGTAGTTTAGCATATTATTATAACCATGTTGTATATGAAACAACATTCCTTATATATTTAAATTGATTGTTCATTTAACCACATAGTTTATTTATAATTTTAACACATAAGTGATTACACCTATTTAACCACATAACATAACAACAATCATTATATGTTAAATCAGATTACAACGCTTTAGTATTATATTTTACGAATCCATTTAGTTAATTAAAAATGGAGGATAATAATTTCAAAACAACCTCTGTTCGCAACCGTGCAAAAATATTCTTATATAACCTTTATTAGAAAATTCTTACGAAAATAATCTTACAAAAATTAATTTCAGCCCTTTTTCAAATGCTTTATTTTCGAAAAACATTTAACCCACTCCACTACCTACAACTTCCCACGACCCAATTTTTCGACACCACTTTCTCCTCCACAAATGTGTAGTTAAGCGTATAATTAGCATCATGTAGTATTTTTTAATTCACATATTTTAAAATTAGACATAGATTCTTTTCGTATTGTATTTACTTTGAGATCCATAGATATTATATATACTTATACCTGTTTTTTAAAAATATTTAAACTTATTAAAACACAATCTCTATAATATATAATTAATTATAATTTAATTACCCGACAAAATACTTTAAAGAAATAAAGTTCAGAACAACAAATTGTAAATGTAATCAAACAAACATAATGTCTATGTCAAGTAATACCCACAAAAGTCATGTTTGATTTCATAGTCAAATAGACAATGGATACAAGCTTCAGCAGAAAACATATCTGACAATGCACCAAAATTATGCCATATATTGTCAATTGCAAGAAATTTTTCCGTCTTTCCGTTGCAGTCACATGTTTCCTTAACATAATTTTGGGGCAACTCCCTTCTAACCATGTATGTTCTTGCATAAAGATGTATGTTGATTGTCCAACTGAATTTGCAAAGCTCTTTGACCGTTTTTTCACAGTATTTCTACGATTTCCTGACACCATTTTTGGAAAGAGAATCAGATTGTAGGGTGATTTTTGAGTAATGAAGATGAACAGTTAACTGAGCTATTAAAAGGATGCTAAAGGCGGTTGATAAGACAAATAGAATTTATTTTCTTTTTACACTTACACACGTTTGATGGTCTAGATACACTTGCTTTGTTAATTTAGTTTTATTAATATTGTTAAACATTATTTATTTACCGCGTATGGAATACAATTGTATTCATGTACTCTTAATATTAACTTTTTTTACTATTAATTGTGGAATTTAGTCAGTAAAAAGAATTTGAAAATTTTCTAAATTTTAATTAACGAATACTAATGTATGTCACCTACTTGATACTTTAAATTAATACATCAACTTTATATTTATTTTTTAGTTAAATTCATTATTACTTACAAAACCATACTACAATATTCATTATGTGTATTGTAAAATTTTACGATTCGCGGCTCTCCACTACTTAGTGTTTTCAAATTCAAATATTTGAATTGGTAAAAAAACTGTAATATTAGTTTCTTCTTAAGCAAAGTTACACCGTGTTTAATCACCATTTTCAAAACAGGTTATAAGACAGAGGTTACTTAACTTGCTATCTTCAATTCAACATTGTTGCTTTTGTAACAATCCGACTTTGATAACACCGAATGGAGTCCGACCAAAGTGATAACGAGTTTTCTGAAACAGGTGATACATATATTACAATTGAATTATCTTAAATAATCAATGTACATGCAAAGTAATCTTATTCATTTAAATTTGCAAAACTATTTTACGTTTTCATAATTTCAGATACAGAATATAGCCTCGAAGACATGGAATATGATTGTTCCTCTCAAGAAACAACTTTGGATAATGAGTGTCAAGGAAGTGAATCGAATATAAAAGATGAAGATGTCAATGATGATACTAAAGAAGATGTTATGCTGAGACTTCAGATACTACTAAAGATGGAGGAAATGTTAAAAGAAAAGTTTGGACAACAAATATCAAATAATCACACACAAACTCAAAGTTCTTCTTTTATTAGAACGAAAAAAAAAGAAAATACCTACAAAAAAGTCTATATATTAACATATTTTCCTCATATAATTAATAAAATCTATAGTAACGAAAAAAGATCATTGTGTTTTTGATTGTTACTATCATTGACACAGGTTATATAGATGATGGTGATCCATCATTTAGTTGTGAATATTGTGGGGCTCTGTTTTGGTATACACAACGAATCAACAACCGAAGGAGATCTTTAAATCCAGTATACAGTGGTTGTTGTATGCAAGGACTGGTTCATTTACCATTACTAAAGGATTTTCCAGAGTTATTGTGGAAAATTCTAACAAACGATGATGAAATCTCAAGACATATTCGAGAAAACATTAGAGCATACAACATGTTGTTTGCATTTACTTCTATTGGTAATAAAGTAGACCGATCATTGCCTAATGGACATGGCCCTAAAATGTTTAATTTGCAAGGGCAAAACTATCATCTTATGGGGTCTTTAAAACCTAAACCCGGTGATTATGCAAAGTTTCAGCAGTTGTATATTGTTGACACTGAGAATGAGATCCAAAACAGACTTAAGATATTGAGGTTTGTTTTTTGTTCATTGCTTACTATCTCTGTAAATACCTTTGTGTTCTTAACTTTTCTGACGTTCATTTGGTATATATCATTTCAGCAAAGGAGTCGAGAAACAAAAATGTGAAGCAAAATCGAAATTTAGGAAACAAATCATAGAGTGTATTATCAAACTTTTAGATGACATAAACCCTTATGTCAAATCATTTTGATGTGCTAGAGATAGATTTGATTTGGGAGAGAGTACAGGTTTACAGATGAGGATTATATCTAATCGTAATAAAGATGGAAGGATATATTGTGAACCTACGGCTGCTGAATGTGCTGCTTTGATTCCTGGTGATTTCGTAGAAAACATGGACAAGCGTGACATTATCATAGAAGAGATTTCTGGCAAGTTAAAGAGAATTGATGAACTTCATGCTGCATATCTGCCTTTGTAGTATCCAGTTGTTTTCCCAAATGGGACAGATAGTTATAGAGTTGGTATTAAAAAACAGAGAACAACTAATAGGGGTGAGAAGAGTAAACAAAATATTAGTATGTGGCAGTGGTCTGCGTTCCGTTTACAGGAAAGGAAACATAAAAAAAATATTTTATTAAGGTGCAAGAGATTGTTGCAACAATTTGTTGTGGATGGTTACACAATGATTGAATCAAACAGACTCAGATATGTTAAAAACAACCAGAAAAGTTTGAGGAGTACTACTATTGAGAAGGTTAAGGAAGCTAAAGGGATAGGGAGCAATGATTTGAGTAATCATGGAAAAAGTGTTACTATACCCAAGTCCTTTACTGGAGGTTCACGATATATGCGATCAAGTTATCTCGATGCAATGGCAATATGCAAAAGTTTTGGTTACCCTGATCTATTTATAACTTTCACATGTAATCCGAATTGGCCTGAAATTAAAAGATTTGTGGAGGAACGTCTTCTAAAACAAGATGACAGATCAGACATCATTTCTAAGATGTTTAAGATAAAGTTGGATCATCTATTGGATGATCTGACAAAGCAACATATTTTTGGGAAAACTATTTCAGGTAAACGTAAATATAGTGCAGTCATCTAAAATGTATTATTTAATAGTTTAACCTCAAATAGAACTTTTATACTTGGATTTCATGATTGCTGCTATATAAAAGAGAGGACTTCCACATGCTCATATTCTATTATTTATGGCCCCTGGTCATAAAATTGCTACTTCGGACCAAGTTGACAAGATTATTTCTGCTGAGATACCTGATAAAGCTAGATACCCTGAATTATATGATGTTGTTAAAGATTACATGATACATGGACCATGCGGACGTGCAAATCCAAAATCACCATGTATAGTTGACAATAAATGTTCCAAATATTTCCCAAAACCACATTATGATGCAACTATGTTGGATAATGGTGGATATCCATCGTACCGAAGAAGGGATAATGGAAACTTTATTGAGAAGAATGGTATAAAATGTGATAACAGATATGTTGTTCCATACAACAAGAAGTTATTGCTTAGGTATCAGGCTCATATTAATGTTGAGTGGTGTAATCAGTCTGGTGCATGCAAATATTTGTTCAAGTACGTAACAAAAGGACCTGATCAGGTCAGGATTGTTGTTGAGCTTACTGATCAGGTAAAAACGGAAGATGTAGGTGACATGAATGAAATCAAAGATTGGTTTGATTGCAGGTTTGTACATAAATTTTGGTTAACGTTTATTTTGCATCATTTATTATGTTAGCTATTATTGCTTAATTAAAAACATTATTGTTATTATTAGGTATGTTTCAGTTTGCGAAGCTACTGGGAGAATATATAAATATGATATTCATTACCGATCAACTCCTGTTGTCAAGTTATTTTTTCATGAAGAAGGAAAGCAACCGGTGTATTATAAGGAGGATGAAACAGCTGATGTTGTTATTGACAAATATGATGAGGGTATTACTCAATTTATGGCTTGGTTTTTTCTAAATCAGAAAGATCCAAATGCTAGACATCTCTTATACGAGGAGATACCCTTTAAGTGCACTTGGAACACTAAAACCAAGATGTTTAAAAATAGGAAAGGTCAAGGTTTTGCTATAGGCAGAATAAATTATGTACAAAAAAAATTGAAGAATCCTATTATTTAAGGATGTTGTTGGGTCATCAAAGAGGGGCAACAAGTTTTTCAGATTTGAAAACTGTTAAAGGAATTGTGTATGACTCATACAAAGATGCATGTTTTCTTTGGGTCTGTTAGATGATGATAGAGAGTACATTGCTGTCATAGAAGAAGCAAGTTTTATGTGTAGTGGACGCTACACTATGAGACTTTTTGTTAACTTGCTTATATCAGATAGTTTGAGTAAGCCTAAGGAAGTATGGGATAAAACGTGGATGCTTCTGTCAGACGATATTGTACATAAGATTCAAAAAGATTTATGTAATCCAGGTATCCTTTTTCGATTTTAATCGTGGTGTAAATGATTTATTTCTCTGCATTTTATTTTAACAATTTCTGTTTTCTTTTGCTAGATATAAATCTCAGTGAAGAAGTCAGAAAATTATACACACTCAAAGAAATAGATAAACTTCTGGCCACCTATGGTTCTTCATTGCAAAGTTATGAAACAATGCCACAACTTACTGGTGAATGTTCTGGTTCCGACAATCAACTTATTTTTGATGAGCAGAACTATGACAAACAATCTCTTCAAAGCTATATAGATGAATGGTTTCCTAAAACTACAGAGGAAACGATAAAGGTGGTATCTTTTTTGTTTATGGCATTGGTGGTACAGGCAAAACATTTCTTTACAAATTATTATCCGCTGCAGTTAGATGCAGAGGAGATATAGTTTTGAATGTTGCTTTAAGTGTTATTGCGGCTCTTTCGTTTGATGGAGGGAGAACTGCACATTCTAGGTTCGGTATTCCTATAAATGTGGATGAGTGTAGTACATGTTCTATAACTAGAGGTTTAGATTTAGGTGATTTGGTTGTGGAGACTAAACTAATTGTTTGGGATGAAGCACCTATGATGAGTAAGTATTGTTTTGAAGCTCTTGATAGAAGTCTCAGGGATATCGTTCGACATCCGGAGAATAAACCATTTGGTGGCAAAGTTGTTTTTTTGGTGGGGATTTTAGACAGATCTTACATGTTATAACAGGTGCAGGGAGGCAGCAAACCGTTATGTCAGCAATTAATTCATCTTATCTATGGGAATATTGTAGAGTTATGAAACTAACAAAGAACATGAGGTTACTTGCGGATATCTGTGAAGAGGAAAAGTAAGAACTAGAGTCCTTCTCTAATTGGTTACTAGCACTAGGTGAGGGACGTTTGTCAATGCCAAATGATGGATTGGCTGAGATTGACATTCCCGAAGACCTTCTTATCACCAACGTTTCCGATCAAATCCACTCTATTATAGAAGCTGTTTATGGTAATAGAGATCTTCAAAATAAGAGTGGTAAATGGTTTGAGGAAAGGGCAATTTTGTGTCCAAAAAATGACGATGTTAACATTATCAACGAGTTAATGATAGAAAGACTCAGTGGTGAGTTCTATATCATTAACAGTTCTGTTTTTCAATCAATACTAAATAATATGTTTTTTCATCTACCTAATTTCTAACTGATTTTTATTGTTGCTAGGTGAGGAAAAAATATATTTGAGTTCTGATAGCATAGATCCAACTGATCACAAAGCAATGAGTAATCCTGTATATACCTCAAATTTCCTAAATAGTGTCAAAGCATCAGGCCTACCAAATCATTCCCTTCGTCTAAAAGTTGGTTGTCCTATTATGTTGCTATGGAATATTGATCCAGACGCTGGTTTATGTAATGGTACTAGATTACAAATCACAAATTTGGCTGATCACGTTTTGGAAACAAAAATTTTAACAGGTACAAAGATTGGGGACAAAGTGTACATTGCACGTATGCTGATTTCACCTTCTGATTCAAAAATGCAATTCAGAATGCGTAGGTGACAGTTCCCTATCTCAGTTTCTTTTGCTACCACTATCAACAAAAGCCAAAGACAAACTCTAAAGTATGTAGGTCTCTTTCTACCTAAACCTGTTTTCTCACATGGTCAACTATATGTTGCAATGTCTAGGGTAAATAATAAGTCTGGAGTGAAGGTCTTGATGACAGATAAACATGGTAAACAACAAAACAAAACTATGAATGTTGTTTACATAGAGGTTTTCCAAAATGTTAATTAGTAATTTTATTATTCAAGTATTTGTATGTATATATGTTTTGAATTGTTTTCTATCTGTTTGTACATTTCTTATGGTTTATTCTCTCCTAAAGGTTTGTTAAGTATTTTAACAATATACGTTCCAATTACAACAAACTATAAGAGAATATAAACTAAACAGAATGAAGTTTTATGCACTACATGTCTTTCATATAACAAAATGTTGAAGTTTAATTTATGAATCTCAGTAATCTTTAAACATAAATCTATCATGTGAAGTAAAGTTTAATAGAAAATCGTTAATTATATTATATAGTAAATATAATGAAATATATAGCCTGAGATTGTTTGTAATTTTATCAACAAAATTCAGAACTAATTGTTTTGCCATCAACCTTTTGAAAGCACTATTGTCAAGAGAATTTACGAAAGTTTTACCTGTCCGTTATATTTAGGAGATCAAAATTCTACAATTTCCTGATATGATATCTTCTCCTTGATTCCTGTAATTTCAAATGTATATATTTCTATTACCATCAATATGATTGTTAATATCAGTATTCAAAAAATCTGGTGCAGGTACTGTATTCAAGCTAAATTTTTTGTTTTTAAAGATGATTAAAAATAGAAGAGAGAGTCTAGAGACCGAAATACCGATTAATCCTTTGATCCATTTCGTGTTGATCTTCGATGAGTTCCATGGATTTTTTCTATTGTCATTAGGGTTTTACGTGAGAGATCTCAATTGAGAGTTTTTAGTAGTCGATGATGATCATATTTTTTGTAATATTTACTTTTTTTTAGCATTGTCGATTACGCCTACTCTTAAACGTTTTGGTCCATTATAATTCAAGGTCAAGAAATTGTAAGTTAAACAACCATAACTTATTGTTGAGGTTTCAACAATAATGGGCCAATTTGTTGGTTTCATTTAAATAATTGTTGGGCCAATTTGTGTAATTCGAATAATTAACAAATTTTTGGCCTAATTTACCGGCCCAAATCTAATAATACAGGTCCAAATCACAGATTATATTAATTTAATGTTTTAAAGTTTTAAAATTATGTATACATTTTTTAATTAGAAAATAAATGCTATGTATAATTATTATTATTAATAAGAAAATAAAAACTATATATAATTATTGGGTTATTATTTAGTTTGTAATTTCAATTTTTTTTTTTTACAAGTACCATATAACAGATATATCACTAAATAAAATTTCATATTTTATATACAAATAATTTTTACATTTATTGATGTTTAAATTTTTATATCATAGCTTATAAACTATTCTATTTATTTAAATTTTATAATATATTTAGGAATACTTTGAACAAAATAAAATTGAAATTATTATTGATGAATATAAGTTGAAAATTTTAATTAAGTAAGGCCTATTTTGTGATTCAAGGAAAGTCAAAGGACCTAAATTATTATAAAGTGTCTAAACTTTTTTAGGTTAGTTATGTTCTTTCATTGTTTTTGACCCACGTCAATGCTGTACACAGTTCTGATAAAAGTTGTATACAACAAAATAATGTAACTTAATTTTTGCACACAATATTTTATTTTAATTTAAAATAAAAATTAAAAAAACATATAACAAATATATATATATATAATATTTTTTACTTTTACCATTTGTTTGACCCACGTCAGAGCTGTGAAGAAACATGATAACAACTGTATACAATCCTACTTTTTTGTTTACGAATCAAGCAGAATATATAGGCGTGTATCAGTCACCATTATATTTAATTTTTCTCTTTGCTAATCAATTGAGAGATCCTTCAAAGCTTTCCTTTTTTCATTATACAAAGGATACGACAAAAACTTTTTTAAAAAGAACAAAGAAAAGATGGTTAGGGTTTGTTTTGGTTCGAAGAGAAAGTCGAAAACGGAAAGCGGTCTCCAAAAAAATCAACCATCGATGGCGACATTCCGAGTAATATCACCCATTCCCATCGATCAACACATCCTAAACTCTGATGTCTAATATCCAGGAAAACGATAAGCTTATTCCAACGGAGAATAATATTCTTGCTCTATATCATCCCCCGGAAGTATTTATTGGCTCTGGGTCAAGTGCTTATGCTGATAAGAGAGAAGAAAGTTGTGACATTGCACAAACTGATGATGATGATGTTGTAGGAGATATGGTTGCTTCACGTCTTCTAAACCGACGGTGTAAAGTAAGCGATAAACCATCCTGTTCAAAGAGGAAAAAAACTGCACTTAATTCATCTCCATCAGAGTTCTCTGAATACACTGACAGATTCATCTCTGCTGCTGCTGAGGAAAAGTATAAGGTACTTCTTACCAAAAAAATCATTCCTGAGAATTTAATTTCGTCTACAGACATTGAATCTGTTAAATCCTGGATTGATTCTGCTAGTTTGACTCCTACTGTCACTTTGTCGGGAAAATTTGATCCCTATGTGGTTAACGAGTTTTGGGCAAATTTACCAGTTGTCCCTAAAGATTCAACCTCTCTATTTGTCTTTGTAAGGGGTCATATCTATGAGATTTTTGGGAAAAAAGATAAATGAGGTTTTTGGTCTGCCTGATTTTGATGATAGAGAAATCATAGAAGATTTGGATGGGATTTCTATTAGGGATATGACTATGAAATTGACTAAGGCTAAGAAATCAAGTTTTAGCAAGATTTTGATAGCTTCTGATTTTCCTAAAGAGCACATAGAGTTATACAAGTTTTGCTGTAAAAAACTGGTTTCCTACTCTCAATGAAGCTTATGCGCATCCAAAGCGATGTACATTGTGCTACCAGATTATTACCAACAAGAAATTCAACCTTGGTAGAATGATGTTTAAACATTTGATTTATGTTGGTAATAAACTGGGGTCGGATATCACTCTACCATACCCTGGTATGATCTGGAAACTACTTAATGATCAACATGAGGTTGTTGTTGATCATTCGGATGGATTTCACAATGTTGATGATAGCCCTGTTATGAAAAAAAGAAAGCCATATACCTGACATGCAACAAAGACAGGAAGTTCATCCAAATTTTTCCTCAACTTCCGAGAGGCTCTTGAGAAGATAGTTGAGATATGTAACTCAGTTCTATCAGCAGGTTGAAGTTTTGTAAGAAATTTACTTACAGTATTGCTTTCTGTTGTTTATTAATATTGTTTTTGTAAATTTCAGCAAAAGATGATTCTGAAGGTGATGATGAAGGAAATTAGGAGTTGTTCGTAGTCAAGAATGCAAGTTATATTTGTAGTCTCAGCTGGGACACAAATTTGAACATTTCTGATATTATGTCTTTTGTTTTGTAGGGTATGTTTTTGTAAACATTAAAATCATTCGTTCTTTTCTTGAACAATTTCTTTAGACCTACTAAGTATTATTTTATCGGATTAAGTAATATTGTATCTTATTATTATCAACTCATAACTAGCAGTTTTAGTAACTATGATGATATTTGAAAACTTATGGTGTGCTTCAGCTTCTATTTTATTAGTTACTACAGAATATTTCCATTATCATTTTTTCAGTTTTGTCTATCGAGTTATATTATCTCATTTGTTAATTGTTTAACTTCTGTTTATTCATTTATAAAATGTTTACATTATTAACATGAATGGTAATCTATTAATTGAATTCAATGATGAGGAAACATTAAAAGAATCTATGTAGACATTTTTTGTTAAATTTTACAAACATTTTACAAAACATGTTACCAACCACACGATCACTTAACTGCCCACGACTGAATTTCTGCACACCGCTTTTTCCCCCCACTACTGTATAACCTCTCTCTATATTTTTGCACATTACTCTATTTTGCTATTCCTATATATGTAACAGAGATTATGTTATATATAAACAACAAAATTTACAAAAAAAAAATATCCACTCCTGTTAAAAAGAAAAAAAGTCCAAAAGCCTTTAACCGATAAAATCTCCGTGTTTCGACATAAACCTGTTTTGGTTTGGTTTGGTCAGCGTAAGCGCAATAAATTCCTCTTCGTCTTCTTCTTCTTATGCTCGGCGAATTTTCTCGAGAAACAAACTGATAATTTGACCGAAGATCTGAATAAAATGGAGAGGAGACAAGCGGGGAACGGGAACATTCATGTCTTTGTATTAATTGTTTTGTTACTATTGAGTTTGATCGAGCGAATCTCGTCGCTCTCTGTAACGGTGAACGAAGAAGAATGCGTCCAAGAGTATGTACTTTACGAAGGCGATACTGTCTCCGGAAACTTCGTCGTCGTCGATCATGATATCTTCTGGGGATCAGATCATCCCGGTTTGGATTTCACGGTCAGAAATCTTTAAATACTTGTGCTCAATTGTCTCCACCTGATTCGTATTTCGATAATCCCTATGTTTTGAATGTTGGCTTGATTCTTCCCGTGAAATTTCGGATCGATTCGTTGATTCTCGTGCTTAATATTGCCCTGATCTGATCTCTGAAAGGATGTTACAATTTAGGGTTTTCTTGATTGTGTGTTTGATTGGAATTGTAGAATTTTTCGTTGACTGGTTTGGATTTTGCAATTGGATTTCGTGTATAGGTGACGTCTCCTGCTGGTAACATTGTACAAACTTTGAAGGGAACATCTGGAGATAAGTTTGAGTTTAAGGCTCCAAGAAGTGGAATGTACAAATTCTGTTTCCACAACCCTTACTCTACTCCTGAAACTGTCTCCTTCTATATTCATGTTGGTCATATTCCCAATGAACATGACTTAGCCAAAGATGGTACGTTTCCATTCCTTTGCTTGAGCATTTTGTTGATGTAATCAAATGTGCTTTGTCCTCATAATCATGGTAATGTTTGGTTTCTATATCTGAGTGCTTTGAGTTTGGACTTGATGCCATGTTCCTCGTTGTTTTTTTTGTATGGTCTCAGAACATTTGGACCCAGTCAATGTCAAGATAGCTGAGCTGAGAGAGTCTTTGGAATCTGTTGTTGCTGAACAGAAGTATTTGAAAGCTCGTGATACCCGTCACCGTCACAGTGAGTTTTCCCCATTCGTCATACAATAGTTGTTTCTGTTTCATCCTTCTTCGGTTCCAGCCTCATTCCTGTGACCGGAGTAACTTGCTCAGATAGTCTAGATATAACGAATCTGCTCAGAAATAGGTTTCATGAATAGAGTTTTGAATGCCAGAAGATGCAATCTTTACAATCTAACAACCATCTGTGTGATTGATTTTGTTTTGAAACTTTGGTGCAGCAAATGAAAGCACAAGAAAGCGAGTGATATTCTACACAGTAGGAGAGTACATTTTCCTTGCAGCAGCAAGTGGACTTCAGGTTCTCTACATCCGCAAGCTCTTCAGCAAGTCGGTTGCATACAACAGAGTTTGAACATAATGGAACCTCATCAAGGTTTTATGACCATTTTATGTTTCAAATGGTGAACGAATCAAAACGTATAATCATAAACAGTGTTAGTTAATTAATAGACCTCTGTTTTGTTTTTTTTTTTTGGTTTCTACAATTGTCTTACATTTTACTTATGGAGAACTTGATAAAGCTTAATCTGATTCATCAATCTTGCCTCCTACCATGAATATGATCATATGATTCACGTGTTTTTAGCATTACTCTAATATCATCGCAAAGGTCACCATAAATCGAAGACAAAATTGTTAAAATAATAAGTATACATTTTATACAAAACTCTGCAAAGATTGAGGTATAAAATCGAATATCTTTATATTCGATCCACTAAACGAAAAAGCCGTATTGAAGTTTGCCGTTTGTTTAAAATAAGAAACGCCCGTTCAACGATCCTAAAGTCATCTTCTTTACAAACTCATTGATCATCTCTTGCTCTGTTTTACTGTGTGTGTGATCGATTAGGAAGAAAATGTTGGCGATTTTCAACAAAGACGTGGCGAAAACCCCCGAGGCTCTGCAGAGTCAAGAGGGTGGATCGGTTTGTGCTCTTAAAGATGGATTTTTGCCCAACTACTTTTCGTCCATTTATCCTGGAGCTGTCACCATCAATCTCGGATCTTCGGGTCTCATCGCTTGCTCGCTCGAGAAACAGAACCCTCTTCTTCCCAGGTTTTGTAAATTTCGTTTATTGACCAGCATCATGTTTTGTTTTGTCTGGCTTGTTTCGAACAATCCGATCGTAGATACGAGAGATTTGCTATCTTAAGTGGCCTTTGTTTTGAACAAAAAAGTGACTTTTGTTAGGAATACTTGTTTGGTTCAATGAATTTGAGAGATTGGCCCACTGATATGTTGTTTTCTGTTGATAACAATGTCGTAATGGTTTATGGCATCACTTAGATGTCACTACTTTGGTAAATGTGTTGAATTAGTGGTATATGTTTCATTTCAATCTTTGTGTGTGATATATATAGACTGTTTGCTGTGGTGGATGATATGTTCTGCATCTTCCAAGGACATATAGAGAACATTTCCTTTCTTAAACAACAATATGGACTAACCAAGACAGCGACTGAGGTCACCATTGTGATCGAAGCCTACAGAACTCTTAGGGACCGTGGTCCTTATCCTGCAGACCAAGTTGTTAGAGATTTCCAAGGGAAATTTGCGTTTATGCTCTTTGACGCCTCCACCAAAAATGTGTTCCTTGCTGGGGTGAGTTTCCATTATACTCTCTTTTGAATTTTGGTTTGTCAAGCTTGTTATGTGATAAAACAACATTATCATGCACTGTGCAGGACGCTGATGGGAGTGTTCCTCTCGTATGGGGGACCGATGCTGAAGGCCATCTCATTGTTTCTGATGATGTTGAGACTGTGAAGAAAGGTTGTGGTAAATCCTTTGCTCCATTCCCTAAAGGTACGCAACAAAACATATTGCAGGTTTTGAAAACATTGTATCTCACTGTTCTTTGATAAAGGATGTGATTGTATGTCTATGCATTGTTATGCAGGATGTTTCTTTACTTCATCTGGAGGCTTAAGGAGCTATGAGCATCCATTAAATGGATCCCGACAAAAAAATTTGGTGAGATTTAGACTAATTTGTCTGGAGAAGTGTATTTCACAAATAAATCTTTTTTATATATTTGAATAAACTATCCAAAAAATTTTGCTTAGGTTTTTTTGTCAACAACTGGCGTCTTTCATTAGATATATAGTTCAAACATTACAACAACATAATGAAAGATTACTCAAGGCTCAAGAGAGCTAAAACCAGCAGAAATTATAAAGTAAAAACATATCCAGATGGAGAAACTCAAAACATTCTGGAAAGTTAGGATAGAAGATGGATTTACATTCTTCAATCTGGAAAAGATCTTGAACTAATCATGGTTCCATAGCCATTAAAAGCAGATGAACCCTAAGGGGAGCTCTTTTGACCATTTTTCTTGGGCTTAAGTAATTCTCTATGAAGGAGAATATTAGGTCGATGTTTTCACAAAGAAGACATAATCCAAATACGAGGCTTACAATCCAATAATATCCAAATAAAATTTTTCTAAGGTCCATTAACGAAATGTTTTTGTCCTCAAAAGCCCATTTTATTGTAAACATTAGAAAAAATTTTAGAGAATACCTAATTAAAGCACATGCACATATACCCCGCCCAATAACAGAGAATGAGGGTGAGGTCCAAAACAACAACAAACCCTAGATCTGAGAATGGCAGCACCGCCTTGGTTTCTTGGAATCTCGGCGAGGCTGCTGGGACTGTGGAGATCGTCACTGGCTAGCCGGGGAGCGTGAGGCTCAGGTCCAACAATATCATAGACGGTGGTCATCGAGCACCATCCACAAACAGATATGTCGTATATCCGATGACATAGGGGTGGAGGATGTGGAAATACAGGGGCCAATAGAACATCGGAGTCAAAAAGCAAATCTTGAATCCCCAGGTAAAAATTGTCCCTGGAAGATGAACGGTGGGAGTGGGGATCTTGGTGATTAATTAAAACCACCGGAAAATTTTGGAGTCTTGCTGACCCGAACAGAAGCTTAACCGGAGAGTAAAAATGGTGGCGATGTTCACATTGGAAGTAACCTCGTCTTCGGAGTATAGAGTTCCATAGTAAGCCACCACTGGCCAAATCTTTCACCGGAGAAGAAGAGGGAGGAAGAAAAAGACATAAAAAAAAAAAACGAGCATTGCACGAGAATAAAAGGCCCGACGCCGGCGAATGACGCCTTCTCCGGCTATGCCGGCGTTAGAAGAGAATATCGAAAGAAATGTTTCGATATCTATGGCAGAGAGAAAATATCGGGATTGAAAGCCTTTAAATTTTGCTTAGTTTTACTTCTTCTTTCTCTCTC